>CM030852.1:6727533-6742533 GCA_018105865.1 Metaphire vulgaris
GCTAATGAGGCGATTGCGTCGTTGAAATGACTGTATAACTGAGAGAAGAGACTGCGTGAAAGAATATCGCCAGAAGGTCATTTTTAACAATTTCTGAATCAAATTCTGAGCTTTTCCGGAGCAATTTCGCAAGGACTGAAGGGGAAAACTTTCCTACGCTCACCACTGTCCCACCCTCCGTAAAATTTTCTCATCGGGGAAGCACTCTGTTCTCTCCTCATGGCTAATTCCCTGGAGTAAGTCTTGTTAATGGAATTTAAAACCCTCAAAATTAGAAGAGGTCAACATGGAAATATTCCAAATGTGATTCGTTGCTCTGTATCGTTGAGAAATGTCTTCGACGAAAGTAGCAGGGGCGTAGCGACGGAGGTATATCGGTATATATACCCCATCCCATCCTTCAAAAAATCAGACTACCTTAAGATTTTCTGTGTTTTTAAAGATTTTCAAAGTTTTTAAAGATTTACCCCCACCCCGCCCAATCACATTATACCTCCTCTCAAATCAAATTCCTGGCTACGCCCATGGAAAGTTGCGCTGCAGTTGTGAATGCCAGTTGAATTAACGACAGCAGTTACCTCTGCGACGGATTTCAAACTGGAATAATTTGTCTCTTTTCGATTTAGTATTTAATGGCCGAGTCGCTGAGAATGACTTCAAACCTACAGATGCGCACAGCCAAAGGAAACAGTGGCGGCTCCACCGGGGGGCCAGGGGGGCCCGTGCCCCCTATTGAGTGTCTGGCCCCCCAGTGGCCCCCCCCCAGTTTGGACCCTATACTTAATGCTACATACATTAAACAACAAATGGTTGGCCCCCATGATTAGAAGTTGCCACCCCAACGGCCCCCCATTTGCCAAATCCTAGAGCCGCCACTGAAAGGAAAGCGCTCAACAGCTGTTAACAGCTCTTCGCTTCTGTCGACATAATTAACAGCACAGGACTAGGCAGCTGCGTCTGTTTTACACTCGAAAGCGCTATATAAATGCAAGATATGTTTACGTGAAACGTGTTCTATAGAGCGATGCATGTAGAGACATCTACCAAAACTTTTCTGACATCGACGGCCAAAACTGATTCGAATTCACAAAAAATAAGTTACCATCAGCATTCATTTGCATCAGAAAATACTCGCCCGCCATTTAACAGCCATTTTACGACTTTCAACTGAGAAGTCTAACGTACTATAAACCATAAGCGTCATTAGAGTTTACTCCCCCTCCGCCCCCCATTACGGTAGAGCCATTGCGTCACACTCCCTCAAATAAAACAGAAAGTTACATCATGGACCTCCTTAGGTCGTGTCATATGTGCCAGCTCATTCGTATACAAATGGAGTCGCTTAGACCCCATAGACTATTTTATTTACAAACACCAAACTTTTCGGTGTCATCCACCTCATGATGTTACAATTGGTCAGGGATTTTCCTCTCCCCCCACCCCCTAGCACTCGCGATATCTCAATTGCACGCGTTGAAATCTTACTCTAACAGTTTTAAAAGAAGCGTGCTGCTGGAGTTGGCTTAAGTCCGACTTTGATCTCGGCACTTATTCTTTCACTGATGTTCACGGGACGCGCTGACCTCAGTTCACCTTCAGCATCAGCAGCAGCAGCCATTGCCCCCCCCCCCCCCACGCGGCGCCATCGTAATGTCCTCCGGGACTCTCCTTTGCCTTCGACCCGTCGTCGTCCCAGAGCCTCTGGAGGCTGACAAGTAATTGACATCCGGCGTGATCACCGCTCGCTTGGAGTTTAATTCTCTCCGCCGCCACCTCCCACACCTCCTCCCTCTCCCCTCCCCCTCTCCCCACCCCGTGGCTTCATCTTCTCAGCTTCACGCGTATTCCACCGACCTGTTAATTATCTGGTCTGAACCGCTAATATAGTTCGGAGGCTGACAATATTGAATTGACCAATGGCCGCTGCGTATCGAAGGCAGTAGACCATACAGCACAGGAGCCAGTGCAGAGTTGACGATTGGTCAGTCTGAGCCTCCGAACTAATCTGCTGTTCAAGCCCGATAATTAGCGATGGCAGTGACGCCCCTCTATCCGAGATGAAGCTTAATTAGCCATCAGTATCTGGTGGGGAAGGAAACAGCGCCATGGCCGATGAGGAAGGAGGAGCGTCTTTAAACAGACCCCGGAGGAGGAGGAGGAGGACAGAAAAGCATAGTTGGCTAACTCTGCATCTGTATTCAAGAACGTTTTGTTATATTTCTGTGATATTAAATCACAGCGATATTTTCATTTGGTCCGCGAAGGTCAGAAATGAGTCAGAAATGAGTCAGAGATGAGTCAGAAATGAGTCAGAGATGAGTTTTCAATTTAAATGCACTCATAGTTGAAGGTTTATCGTCGAATAGTGAAATTCGTTGCCGTGAACATTACTGCACATTTACTTCCTTTATCGCCATCTCCAGTATTTGATCCATCCGTTAATTCACAAGAATCCAAATGATATTATTCAGAAGGACGAATCCGATTGAAAAGATCCGCCCCTATTCACTCGATTCACGCACTCAATTCGGTTTTAGTCGACCGAAAAATAGAAACGAAACACGCTGTCGACAGTGGCGGCTCCAGAATATGACAAGTGGGGAGGGCGTTTTGGCGGCAACTTCTAAGCACGAGGGCCAACTATTTTTCCTAAACCTGGACTAAGTCTAGTTGCTTAGAATGAGGTGCACTAAAGCACGGTGATCGCTGAGGGCCAGGCATTCAATGGGGGCACTGGCAACCCTGTTCCCCAGGCCGCCCATGTGGAGCCGCCTCGGTTGTGGATCAAATTCTGGTAGGATATTTCACCTCTGGTTTGTCGTCACGCGAACGGGATATTCCGGGGTCTATCGACCGAATCTGCTTAATGTCTGTCGAGGAAAACGAAAGACGAAAAGGGAAACTGAGAATGATCATCGGCAGGTTTTGCCGTTTGGCTGTCTCTAATCGGCGCCTTCAGTCGTCGGCTTTGTGGGTGTTGGGTCGTCGCTTCAAACGCCGAAAGTGCCGAAAAGACTTCTCCTGAACGAATCTTTAGCTCGATTTGTTCCATTTCAGCCGTTGAACTCTGATTCTAACCAGGGGCGTAGCCAGGAATTTGATTAGGGGGTATAAATATTTAGGGGGGTGTAATTCTTAACCATAAACCACATAAACCATAAAAACCACATATAACCACATAAAAATCACATTAACAAAACTTTAAGGTAGACTGATTTGGGGAGTATGTATACCGATATACCGATATACCCCCGTCGCTACGCCCCTGGTTCTAACATCGAGTAAACACAAGAATTAAGCAAGAGACCCGACTGCTGCGGTCAGAACTCTGCTGCAGGATTCTAATAATTAATTGAAGGCATCGATTTAAGCGAATCTTTTCTCTCTTTTATTAATGCCGTCAAAATAGAAGGAACAGGAAAGGCATATTAACGGTGTTTTTTTGCCGTCGCTAAACTGTTCCCGCGAAGACAGTTCGGTCATCTGAGACAGGAAACCGTCTAAATATTTCAAGGGCGTCTGACCATTCACGAATCCACTGACCAATTGACCGACCGACCAACTGACCAACTGACCAGCTGACCAGTGGTCTGTTTTCTAGAACAGGAGACTTTCGGAGAAGTTGGAAGCACAGAGACTTCGTGATGGGAGAGACTGTGAGACATTCTTTAGAAGACTTATGAGTATTTGTTAATTGGAGTCTCAGAAGATCGATAGAAAGACTCGCTCGAATAATTCCATATATACTCCATCAGCAGCTGCGGATCAATGGTCGACATTGAATCTATAGATGTCTTGCAATGAATACAAAACACGAAGACGGAGAGAGAGAGAGAGAGAGAGAGAGAGAGAGAGAGAGAGAGAGAGAGAGAGAAAGAGAGGCAGGACGTCATTTGAGGGGCAGAGCATTTGCCCCCTGATTTTGAGGGAATTTTTTTGACAGAGTGTTATTTAGATTTTACACGCCCTAAAGAAAAGGAGTGCATGATGTCGAGTAATTTGAGAACTACTTTAACTAACCGAGAAAATTGGCTGACAAGAGAAAAGGTCGTCAGACAGAGACAGAGAGTCAGGTCAGTGTTTTGCCCCCTCTGAAAAACAGAAATGACAGAGGGGGACAGAGAGAGAGAACAGAGAAACAGAAGGGTAAAATTTTCAACATTTAAACGATTGCAGAGATCTCGAAGAATGACTTTAATAATAATTATTACTGTTTCTGAGAGTTTAGCATGACGACGAACTGCAGTGGAACTCAGCTGAATCCGCTGATCAACAAGTTTTGTCGTTGAATTTCTATAGCGCATTAGAATAGTATTCGCATAAGAATTTCGTTTGCGAAGATTTTGATTTGCGTTTGCGAGTGATTATAGGCGCCTCAGTTTAATCTCCTGCTCCTCCCTGTCCAACGCTCATCTATTATATATGAACAAATAATGAGCTAATAATCTCTGACGTTTAAACAGTCTGAGAAAACGTTTACGTTTCTTGGGAATTTCCACAGATGGCGTTTCTGATGAGTCATGCAGGTCAATCAGTCCACTCTGAACCAGTGATATTTTACTGAACGGTAACTTAGAAAAATTAGGAATTTAACGAAAACGAGGTAAAATTTTTTTTAAGAACAACAAATTTAAACTGATATTTTATGAACTGAATTTAACTGATCATTTAAAATGGCGTCAATTTGAAGGTTGTGTGATATTTGGCTGTTCGTGTGTGTGTGTGTGTCCAATTCAATACCAAGGGTGATATGCCACTGTTTCTGACAGTCATGTATGGGAGGGGGGTGACTCGCTACCACTGACCTATCAGGCTACATGCTAGTCTCGAGACGGCACATGGGCCTCTGCCTTGATAAATACCATTTCGGTTTGTGTCAGTTGAAGTGCTGATTCGTTGATTTTAGCGTCTGCGTTAACTAATGAACTATTATTCAAGATGAGTTTAGCTAAACTGTTGGCTGGAAGAAAGCGAGATCGTTTGGGATTATTTTATATATGACGAGAAAGCGTTTTTTGTCACTTTGTCTCTTTGTCACGTTCAAGTTGATCAAAGTTGCGTATTTTTGAGGATGAACATGCATGTTGTTTAATTTATACATTTTTGATCACTGTGTTACTATCAGACATTGCCGTCAGTTTTAATTATACTCCTGATGTCTCCTCACTGTCCAAACTGAAATTATTTTAGAACTGAAATTAGAACTGAAATAAATTATTTCCTATAACTGAAATAGAAATGAAATTAAGACCTAAAATAAGAATGAAAATTAAAATTAACAATTATTTTTAGAACTGAAATATCACTGCTCTGAACAAACCACGTGCATTAAAGAGTATCAGTCCCTCTCAATGTTTTGGCCTATATGGTAAGCAAGGTGTTGATGCCAAATTACGATTATTTCGTTTTTTTGCTTGTCAGAATTTCCCAGATGACCTACTTTTTGGCTTGCGTTTCTGATTTTAAGTCCCCACCAGTCATGGCAGGTCAAAAATTATTCTATCCCCCCAATGTTGAAGCCAGGTTTACTCCACGTGAAGCCTCCTAAAGAATGTTATGATGCGCTACAGGGCTTTTTGTGACTGAACAAAAAAATTTTCTTGTGCTTAAACGTTTATTATTAATTTGTATTACTAATTTACTATTATTTGTTAAAATGGAATTATTTGAAAATCAGCCTAATCGTAAAAAAGAATCCACCGTTATGATGCGCTATGATAATCTAGTCACAACTAGTCACTTGTCTCGTTTGATATTTCATCGGCTGAGGGTTGGTCGTAGTTTTCTAGAGTATTTCGCGTATATTTTCTATTTACAAAATTAACATTATCAACATTATTTGGGCCTAGCGTACTTCAAAATTCATTGTCACGAGTTATGTTCATCATCATGGTGCGCCATCTTCGATTCGAAGAGATTGGCAGTCACGATATATGTCGCCATTTATCTCGGTCTTCCCGGGGCTGGAAGCTAGCAGAGTGGTAACGAACGTTGGACGACGGAGCGGAAGGTCGCCGGTTCAACTCCCGCAGGAGCCCTAAGGTCGACTCAGCCTTCTTTCGCTAGATGGCGATGGCAAATGAGTAGCGGATTAATCCACTGAGTAAACAGGCGCGCTGCGTCCCGCATCATGTAACTTGCACCAGTCGCCTGGCTGAGGGCGTTGGTAACGGAGATCAGCACCGCCCTATGAGCCTTGAGTGATCGGGAATGACTTTACTTACTTACTTACTTTACTATCTCGGTCTTCAGCCGTTCAGTTCATTCTCGCATAATTTTCGATGTCAGTCCAGTTTTTTCAAGTCCTACAGGCACGTTCTTCGATTTCTTCCTTCTGTTCCTTTTCCTTTGTATCTTCCCTTCCAAGACATCCGAGTTAAGTTAGAGCCACAGAATTTGAATACGCATCCTTGGTGCATGTGTTTGTTTTTGTTGGCCTCGAATAAAAACAGAAGTTTCATCGGAACTTGTTTCTCGGTTAACAAGACTCCTCCTCCTCCTCCTTCTCCTCCGCGAATCGCCGAGCTGCTCTTCCTCCTACGAAACTGCCTCGGGAAGTCATCGAAGCACTTGCGTTTTCTCGGCATCTTCCGTCGGCTTCACGGCTCTTTGCGTCCACGTGCGCTTTGCAAACCCCCGCATTCAACTTTTAGACCCATGTGCTTACTTTGCTTATCTGCCAGAAATTGCTATCTTGCTGGTTTTTACGATCTTCTTTAGAGATCAGGCTTTGGTTGGCATTTGGCCGATTCCTATGAACAGTGGTGTATCCAGGATTTCGGGAAGGGGGGAGGTTGGTTTTGCCAACTTTCCAAAAATCTTGACAAGCAAAAAAACCTCATCACCTTTGGCGCTTAAAATCTTTTGGTCGGCAGCGCCAAGGGGGGTTTTGACCCCCAAAATCGCGTCCGAAAATAGAAATTGCATGGAAACATTTAAAAAAATTTCGTCGGCACCAAAGGGGGGTTTAACCCCCTAACCCCCCCCCCCTTTGGCTACGCCACTGCCTATGCGCATCATGAAGTGACGCTATAGAAGTTGACGATAGAATCGTAACTATTGCCTTGTCTGCGTCACTGCCTCCAGAAACAGACGTTCTAAACATAGGATTACACCAGACGATGAATTTACTTTTATTCATGCTAAGAAAAATTAATTGTCTTCCAAATTCATGTATCATATCCGTTTATAAAAATAAATCGAATATATATATAGAAAATATAAATATAAATATGAAAATGAATAAACTATCATATAAAATATAAATCGAATATATTTTTGTAAATGATCGAATGTTAATGTTTATTATAAAAGACAATGGACGTTTTGAGAACCGATAGAAAACATTCGTTTCAGTGAAGTCTTTGTTGGTGTCATCTGTCGGTGGCAATGGGAACTAAAACCACCATAAATTTTGATCCGGAACTATAGAGGAACTCAAATAAAAACATATTCCATTGGCTCAGCGCCTGTTGGAGAATCGAAGGTTTTACATGACCAGTGGCGGTTCCAGGGATTCTTGGTGGGGGATGAAAACATTTTAAAAGAAATTGGTGGAGAGATGCAAATTTAAAACCAAAAAACGAGAGAAAAAACGGTAATTAATCTTAGTGTTTTGCCCAGTAAATGTTAATAAACATTGCAGAAAAAGGCTGGCAAGCAAAAAACGCCATCCACAGTATTTTTCAGTGAATTTTTTCTCTAAATTTACCGCAAAAATAGGTTGACAAGGAAAAATGTCATCATGCATCCGCGATAATAAGTTCGCCAAATGTACAAATTTTTAGTTTTAAAAAGCTTACGAAAAATATGTTGACAAGCAAAAAACTCCGGTGGGGATGCATCCCCAATCATCAACATGGTGGAACCGCCACTGTACATGACAACGGCTGGATGAGAGCGGATTGCCAGCCTTTCCCTCGCCGCCTTTCCTTCCACCGAGTTAACACATTCACAGCTGAGTCGACTGGGGTCGCTTGGGACAGAAACTACCGAAACGTTTCTGCCGCGGTCGGGAGTTGAACCGCGAATCTCAAGATTGGCAGACCAGTGTGCTAACCACTGCTCCACCGCTCAGCGCCAACTAAAATAAGGTCGTCAAAAATGTATTTGAAAGAATTGTGGTAATGTTGAGAAATATTAGATCGCTTATTACTGCAAAAAGAGTCTGAATTTGTTCGTAATCTTGGCACGGACAGAATTCACTTATTCACTCGCCTCGTGAATATTTCACTATGCAAAACGATTAGCATTCGAGTTTAATGTAACCTAATCTAATCTAATCTAATCTAATCTTAAACTTCTATAGCGCCACTTTCACAATGCACAGGAGCATCAACCGATGGCACACCAAATCCAAATCACTAAAGATCCAGGTCAAATCCAGGGTATCCGGCCGGACAAACGGGTGACAGTCTATGGTGGATAAGCCCGGTCAAAAAGATGGGTTTTAATCTTGCTCTAAAAATTTGTAATGAACTTGCAATGCGAACATGCTGAGGCAATGTGTTCCAGAGTTTTAGGGCAGCCACTTATAAACACGAGAACCAAGAACTGTCAGAGTATGGGGATGGAGAGAACTATTGCAGACGAAGATCTGGTCAGTATTTGTTTGCTTGTACAGAAAGTTTTGAAAGAAGGTAACTGGGTTCCTTGTAGTAAAGTGTTTTGTATACCTGAAGGCAGATTTTAAAGTCTATCCTTTCTTTAATTGGAAGCCAGTGAAGACCCTTACAGACTGGGGTTATGTGCTCACGTTTTAAACGTCTTGTCTTTACTCAGTTGAGTCAGCGTTTAAGTCCGAAGCACAGAATCAATCTATGCTGGAGACTTCGTCTTTCTATGAGACGATTAATTTTTAATAGCGATTAATTGCGCGATTAAAATAATTAATCGCAATTAATGGCGATTAGCTGCATTTTTAATAGCATCATTCGCAATCATCATAATAAGCCCATACAATGTATAGAAACCACTGTGTCAGCGTCTTTAAGAACAAACTGCCCGTTTAACAGTTATCGTTTAGACTCAGTGGCGGAATTTTGGTCAGGGGTGCCGGGAGGCCCTAAGTTAAATTTTCTCTTGAGTTCCTGGCCCCATTTTTTACCCCTAACAAGCAAATAAAAAGTTTACCCTGCACCACCCATGATTTCAGAATACAGAGGGTGCCACCCCAACGCCCTCCCCCCACTTGCCAAATCCTGGAGCCGCCACTGTTTAGACTTAGACGTATTTCGTTATATTCCACTCTCTTTGATTTTCTCATCTTCATTTTCCACTATTTTATCCATCAGTGATTTAGAAAAAATTGCTAGATTTAATTTTAGACCGTTAACTCCAACAAAGATGGCTAACTGGTAAACTGTAAAACATTGTTTCCCAAACTGTGGGTCGCGAACCAAAAGTGGGTCGCAGGGCTCAGTCTAGTGGGTCGCGGGGTAGCGCGAAATTAGATTTAAAAGTTTCATTTTCTAGCCAATACCACAATGTCACAAGCCTTGAAAGTTGCAAGTAGGCTTATAGGTTTTAAGAAATGTATATGCCTCCATATAAAGCTAATATTAAAATTAGTGTTTTATCCCATTTTAGTTGACAATAAGTTTGCAGGGTCGCGTCATTTTACAAAGCCGCTGAATTGGTCGCAGTTCCATAAAGTTTGGAAAACTTTACTCACTTATTACTTATTACTCACTTGCGCGATGAAACCATGTCACGAGAAATGTTCTTGAACAGATTAAAGACATACTTGTGTAAGAAAACGGCCGATGTTATGTTATGTTAAAACGACACTAGACAATAAATAGCTGAATGCCAATAAATTGACTTGCATGAATGACTTCAAACAATGACTTCATTTCTTAGAATGACTTCATGGAATTGAGGGCGTTCATGAATGACTTCATGAATGACTTCATGAATGACTCTCGGCGGGAATGACAAGCATGAATGACTTCAATGAATGACCTTATAATTTGAATGAATTGAATGAATGACTTCATGACTTCATGACTTCATGACTTCATGACTTCATGACTTCATGACTTCATGAATGAATGAATGAATGAATGAATGAATGAATGAATGAATGAATGAATGAATGAATGAATGAATGAACCTTCCGCTGTGAACGAACGAACGAACGAACGAAAAACGAACGAACGAACGAACGAACGAACGAACGAACGAACGAGAATTTCGAACGACGAATGAACGAACGAACGAACGAACGAACGAACGAACGAACGAACGAATGAATGAATGAATGAATGAATGAATGAATGAATGAATGAATGAATGAATAAATGAAACTATAGCCCCTGTAGTACTTTTAAAATTTATCTTATTTCGCAATCATGCAAGCAAAGTGCATTCCATTTTGCTGTGAAACTCCATAATACGGAGTCACTGAATAGGCTAAACGGTTTATAAACCCGGCGGTTAAGCGATTATTACAAATTCATAATATTTTTAGGACGCATAAGAAAGGTATGTTTCTGGCAAATTTTTTTAAAGAGATAATTTTCAAGACATTTCTCTCCTTCATCTTATTTGGCAAAAATATGAATAATTCTACATAATATATTTGCCATATTTTCATTCGAATTGAATCTTAGCTTTTGTTTTGCCATTTATTCAAAACTCACAAGACACTTTTCAATTAAGGTTCGCCAGATGGCCTAATGCATTAAAAAAATAGTACATGCTTTGCTTAGGGTCGCGACACGTTACAAAACCGCTAAAGAGGGCCGCGATTTCAAAATGTTTGCAAAATCCTGCTGTAAAAGATAGAAGACACGTGACCACACTACAGTCATGTGACCACTCATAACAGTATTTATATAGCGCACTCACATCCATGACAGTTAACTGTAAACAAAAGTTGTTGGCGTCATCACTTTCCGGGCTCAGATTCTCTAAGAGGAATACAATGTGATTAACTTTTTATCGCGATCAATTTTCTAAATCGCGATTAGCAGTTTAACGTGTTAATCGCGTGAATCGCGATTAAAGTGCAGCACTTATATATAAATAATATATTATATACATACATAATATAATAATATATATATGTGTTATATATATATATATATTAGGGATCACATATACCCGAGACATATATATATATTATTATATTATGTCTATATAGGTTTATATAAAGGGTGACGCAAAAAACCGACTATATAAAATGCCAAACCCAATGTGACTAGTCCCGGTTTTTTCGCGCCACCCTGTATATATTGCTTTTTGAGGAGCTTTTCCAGACCTCGAATCGGACGAGAGTTAGCGCACATAATTTCTCAATGTCTCCGGACACCTTTTTTATAAGTCCTTCGGGAACTAAGTACCGAGGGCATAAAAATATATGTATATATACATACATAACATACATACGTATGTCTCCTATACATATGTATCCTATACTATACATATACATGTGTCTACTATATATACAAATGTAAACACAGATATATCTCCAATATATACTATATATATCCTATACTGTATATATGTACATGTATATAGATACATAAATATATATATTTGCAATATATACAATATATATATATATATATATATATATATATATATATATATATACTGTATATGTCTCCTGTAGGTTCCAAATTTCATGTAAAGCGTCCAGATGAGAGTCGTCTTTCCTAGATTCGGGTCAGACAATGAATCTCTTTTTGTTCTTTTTCTCCTCTCTTTGCTCAATTTTTTCTACGTCTAACACTATTAAGTCCTGTAAATTTCACCTGAAAACAGATCTAAGCTTAGTTCACGATTTCCAGTTTCTCCTCTTTTCTCGCTTATTTCGACTTTGACCATTGCGTGGAATTCGTTCTCACTGTCACGCTGCGCTGAACAGCTCCTCATCACGTGACGAGTCTCCGTAGTAATTCATCAACCACCATCCTCTTCCTCCTCCTCTCCTCTTTGCTGCTGCTGCTGTTGCTGCTGCTGATGTTGCTGCTGTTGCTGCTGCTGCTGCTGCTGCGATTTCATTCGCAGAGACGCTTGCTCCGCGTTTTTATCGATTACGACGAATCATGGAAATTGTGGGGGTGGGGGTTGATGAGGGGGTGGATTGATGAGGGGGTGGGGTGGGATTTGCGTTGCGGAAGAGACGGCGTTCTCGGTCTCTGCGCAGACGAAGACTCTCTGCGGTCGACGCTAATCTCAGCTGCTTTCCGTTCGACGCATCTGCCACTTCCATCACCATCTCCCCATCCCATGCACGCTCTCTACCTTTCAATCACCTTCATCTCCTTCTACCCTTTCCTCACTTCACTCACTCACTCACTCACTCATCCCTCCCCACGCACCCTACCTACACACCCATCCACTCACCCACTCACTCACTAACCCACCCACACACCCACCCATTCACTCACTCGCCCACTCGTTTGCATGTCAGACGATATTAAACTAAAAATACGAAATCCGTGAAGTCCGATTTCTCTGATGAGCTAATTGATTTTTTGAAAGTGAAACGCTTGTCTAATAAAGTGCGCAATTTCGGCGTCTCTGTTTCTAGGAATAGCAGCTGTGGGTGCCTAGCAATCGGTACCAATATTCAGGCCGGCCGAGAGGGTGCAGGGGGCAAATACCCAGGGGCCCGGCGATCTGTAGGGGGCTCGGGGGTCTGCAATTATGGTTAGGTTAGAGTTGAAAACGCAGGAGCGTTTGGGGCGCCCATCAACAAGGCGCGAGACAGGTTTTAAGTTTTAACTGCCTCTTGAAAAGACTGACAAGCAAAAAGAAAGGTTGGCGCCACTTTAGGGGCCCGGCGACTGTTCTGCCCAGGGGTCCGGAATTCCTCTCGGCGGCCCTGCCAACTGGCCCTAAACAGGCCAATGGCATCACCGTAAAAGTCAGAAATAAACGCAAAATCGTAAAACTCCAGAGTCACAATCGAATACAGCGGACTTATTCGGCCGAGGTCAAAGGGCAAGTTGACTCAAGAAATGGGAGAAACATTACCCGGTTACTGCAATTCTTGTTACCTCGATTTTGGAATATCCAAATAGCCTATTTTCGTTCACAGCAGCCTAGCAACATACTCATGTATACGGGCAGCAACAGGCACAAACACACACACACACACACACACACATACACACACACACACACACACACACACACACACTGCACGAGCGCATGTGTGATAGAAGCCGTGACTTTGTCGAAGAGGAAACTGTCTGCTGGAGCTGTCTTGCAATCTTCAGCGGCAGACAATGTCTTCTTCGTCTGCTCCAATTACCGACGACAGCAGAAGATACTCCGACGACACCCCCCTCCTCCACACCCACCGCCCCTCCTCACCCCTGCCACACCTCGAAGGCATCGGCTGCGATGGCGAAGATTAATAGGCGAGACTGTTTACAGGTTTACAGGTTGAGTTCGCAGAGGACATCTCTTGTGCTGGAGAATACAGGAGCGTTCTCTGACTGCGACGAAGAAGTCTCACGAAAATTCTAAGGAGAGAGAGAGAGAGAGAGAGAGAGAGAGAGAGAGAGAGAGAGAGACAGACAGACAGACAGACAGACAGACAGACAGACAGAGACAGAGAGACAGAGACAGAGACAGAGAGACAGACAGACAGAGAGACAGACAGACAGAGAGACAGAGAGACAGAGACAGACAGATACAGATAGACAGACGAGAGACAGACAGAGACAGACAGAAAGACACAGAGGCAAAGAGACAGGGAGATACAGAGGCAGAGACAGAGAGACTGCGATTCAAGAAGAGCGGAAACTGCGTCAATATTTCGAATTATCGATAACGGCGGACCTGACCTTTTGACCTTTTCGACTTTCCGTTTCTCAGCAGAATCTTTACTGTGATCGATTCCAATATTGTTGTTCCTACTTCGCCGACAATTTCCCTCCATTAGCTCTGACCAACGCCAAGAGAGAATATTTCGCGTGCAATAAATCCATTCGTATTTACTCATCTTTAAAAAAATAACTGCATTTAAAACAGCGAGAATCAGTGTTTATTTATTTATTTATTTATTTATTTATTGAAAGTTAAGATTTTTGTGGTGAATCGACCTTTAAAATTACATAGTACATGAATAATCAGCCTGGTTTATTCTAGGTCTTCTCTGGGGGCGGAATTCCCCCCCCCCCAAGTTTTAAAATCCCCCTCAAAAAATTCTATGTTGGCTGGGGGGATGGAAATTTTCCCAAAAAGTGTAGAGACTCAGACCTTGTCCCCTCCAAACATTTCAACCCCCCAATGTCAAGGTGGTTAGAATAAACACTGAGCGAGAATCATGGCAAAACGACTTCAAAATGAAGAAATTACGAAAGGAAGGAAAGTCTAAAACCTTTTATCACTGAATTAAGATGTTCTACAGCAAGATGGTCTTTCAATCTCTCGTGTTAATGCGCTACAATATTACTACTAAAGGTTGACTGCTATTGTGTGACGAATGACCAGAGGAAGAATCAGAATATAATACTTTAATTTAGTAGTATTTTAGTGTGAAAAAATGTTGGCTAAAAGTCTAAATATAGTTAGTTAAAATATAGATCATATTTATAGAAATACTTAAACTTAACTTATACAGTACTTAGCATGATTTAAAGTGGCTTAGGAGCAGGGATATTTTTACGCCCCTCCTAACACCCCCTCCAACACCCCTCCCATTTGAGGTCGACACCTCCCAAATTTGATAATGTGACAATGGTATGCATACAAAATGCATACTAATTAGCTCCGGGCACCCCACAATTTCAGGTCGACAACCCCCAAATTCACAATCCTAGAAATATCCCTGCTTAGGAGGCATTACTGTCTGTGTGAAAGCCACTAGTGTCGCTAACGGGGCTTGAAAGGCTGAGCGCCTAAGAATAAGCAGTTACTGTTGTGCTGCTTTCCAAAGCGCTATAGAAATCCACGAGATTTTACTTACTTTACTTACTTACTTGAACCCGCTCCATCAGCCGACCGACCGACCGCGCCAGTGCTTAGGCCACTCAGCCA
>CM030852.1:6747533-6752533 GCA_018105865.1 Metaphire vulgaris
GGGATTTTCAATCCGCGGTCCAGATCCGACCCGCCAAGAGGTGTGAAATGGCCCGCAAAGATACTAAAACGATAACCTTCTTTCTAATATAGGGTCTATTTATGAATAATTGACACTCTAAATGGCAACTGCTGATTCAAAACGCCCGGACTTCGGGCACCAATCGTAAAAAATGTGGCCCTTTATACATTTAGTTGAATAACCCCGCCTTCGAGTAATGACTTATTTATGGAGACAGTGACTTGAACTAGATTCAATGCACGAATCAAGTTCAAGTAATTGCCGTATTCATGTTTGAATGAGAAAAACGAATGTCAAGGTTTTCTAAATGGAATTTCATGCACTGCTTGATTTTTCGTGCCTCAGTTGAAGTGGACCTGGCTTATGACTTACATAGAAAACTTGGGAGATTCTGTATCGCAAGCAGTGGCGTGCAGAGGGGACGGTGGGCTGGTTCCCTTTAAGCGCCATTTTGGCTGTTTGCGCGTGTCTGTACGTGCTTCGGAGTATCGCCGGCAGTTTTACCGACGTCTTGCGCTTATTTCTCTGCGCTAATCGCGCGGATTGTCGCCTACCTGTCGTTTTCGAAGAGGTCGGCGATCGTCTTTGCACTTTCTCTGCGTTGAACGGATCAGTTTCATGTCGCTCGGTGTCTGTGACTCTGTGTGGTTGGTCCGCCATCTTATCTTCTAAGCCTCCAGCCCGTCGACGTAGTTTTCACAGGGTCTATACACCGTGCATTGGTCAGCGACTGTTCCAGTTCTCGTGCGGAGTTCCATCTCTGGTCGATTTCTGTCAAGTTCAGCGATGGATCATTGTCTTGTAGAAGACCGCCCTCAGGAATTCACCGTCTGATTTCGCCACACGGAGAATTTCTCTCAACATCTATTCGGTCCTTCAACGTCCTTTCTTCCGTTTGGTTTCGCTGAACTCTTCAGTGGAGAGTCTTCTTGTGGAAGACCGCCTTCCTAAGGGTTCATCGCCTGATTTCGTCACGGCAGTGAATTCTTTCGTTCCATCAGAGTGGTTTTTCTAAGACCAACATCTTCTGCTCCTCATTGATTTGCCAACGACGTAATGCGTTTGGAAACATTATTTACTCTGGCGCAATATAAATAGTCAGTTTAACTGATTGATTGACGCCGACCCCGGGCATCCACAAGGAGGGTTAAAGTATGGGTGGGTGCTACATAAATTGCATGAAAATCGAGTCTACAAGAAATGAGAATAAGGATTTTTTAATCAGGTAAATTGGTATTGGCGGAGCAATGGAGGACAAGAGGGCACCGGAGATTTTATTATTATTATTATTATTATTATTTCTAGACAATTTCTCCAGCGCAGTAAACAAGGCTAAGGCCTACGACAAAAGCGCTTTGACATAAATTCTATCAATAAAATCCGATATTAAATAAGTGTGTTTTTATTGAAAGGATTCCGGAACACAACATCAGGTAACGAATTCAAGATTCCCTTTGGGACCTTTCTCCAAACTTGAGATTTGGGAGGAGGGACAAGCAGTAGGAGATTGGCACACGTCTTCGTTTTTTTTGCTCGCGCTTCGGACATCCTGCCGCCTCTGTACGCCGCTGATCGCAAAGATAAGGCTATAGCGGCAAATAATAAACCAGAGGGTCTCAAACTTTCAGGATTTCTTGTTTGGTGGTCTCTTAGAAATTGTTTGATGACTCGCGGACCTTATAAAGTTTGAATTATAAATTAACTGTGATTAACACATAGGCTGCTTGTTTTGTCAATCAATTATTTAATCAGAAAATTGCAAATCTTAGTCATCAAATATAAATTTAAATGGAATCAGCACTCTTAGAGCCCCCATCAGGGACGTCATTTGGGGGGAGGGGAGGCCGTTGTCCCCTGATTAAAAAAAAAGTTTTTCCACCAATGTTTGTAATATTTACCTTGTTTTGCCCCTTGATTTATAGGGAACAAATTTTCCCACCACCACCACTGTGTTAAGTTGTCTTTAATGAAAAGGAAAAGCAAAAAAGGTCGTCAGCCCCTGAAGGAGAGGCTTGATGTCGTCAAAATGAACGAAAAGGTAAAAAAGGTCGTCAACTTTTTCGCAAACTTGCCACATCGAAGTTGTCTTGCCCAGTGGCGGCTCCACCGGGGGGGCCAGGGGGGCCCGTGCCCCCTATTGAGAGCCTGGCCCCCAAGTGGCTCCCCAGTTGGGACCCTATACTTAATGCTACATGCATTAAACAACAAATGATTGGCCCCCATGATTAGAAGTTGCCCCCAACGCCCCCCACTTGCCAAATCCTAGAGCCGCCACTGGTCTTGCCCCCTAAAAAACAGTGAAATGACGTCTCTGGCCCCCATCAGTGTGTTTTGTGTTCTTAGGTGTTGGTGAAATATCTTGAGAAAGTAATCTCCCTATGGTCCCCCTGAGACCGCTTGGCGGTTCCCTATGGGACCCCGGACCCCAGTTTGAGAACCACTGTAATAGAGGAATCATAGTTTCTGTTTCCGAACAATGTAATCAAAAGTCCATTTGCTCAATTTTAATTACCTTACATAAGGGTTTCCCAAACATTTTGGAACTACGGCCCACTTCAGCGGTTTTGCAACGTGCCACGACCCTAATAATAGCATGTAATAGGCCCTATTTTTAAAAAATGCATTGGGCCATCTGGCGAACGTTATTTGAAAAGAATCTTCTGAGTTTTGAATAAAAAGGGAAAACAAAAGATCTGATTCAATTAGAATGAAAATATGTCAAATATATTAGGCAGAATTATTCATATTTTTGCCAAATAAGACAAAATGAGATAAATAAATACTGAAATCTCTTGAAATTGTCTTCTTTAACACTTCTGCTAGGAACATACCTTTATTATGCGTCTTAAAATTCTATGAATATGGCAAAATCGATTAACTGCTAGGTTAAGTTCTATCCGGTGTATTGTTAGTCGAATTTCAGAGCAAAATGATCGGATACGCTTTCCTTGCGCTATTGCGAAATAAGATTAATTTTAAGAAGTACTATAGGCCAGGGTTTAAACCCAAACTTCTTGGAACTGTGTGTCGCACTTCAGCGGCTGTGTAACATGCCGCGACCCTGCAAACTTATTGTCAACTAAATTAGATAAAACACTAAACATTTTAATATAAGCCGTATATGAAGTGCTGCAGGCATATATACATTTCTTAAAACCTTTATGGCATTGTGGTATTGGTTAGAAAATGACACTTTTGAATCTAATTTCGCGCTACCCCGCGACCCACTAGACTGTAGGATATAGAACACAACGCATGACGCGAATTTCGTCTTCACTTTTATTATTATTATTATTATTATTATTATATTATTATTATTATTATTATTATCATCATCATCATCCTTATTATTATTATTATTGCTATTAGGGGTCGTCCATAAATGACGTAACGCCACCAACTTTTGGGTCGCGACCCACAGTTTGGGAAGCACTGCCTTACATTACGCTGTGTAACTCACTCGTTACGATAAACATAACATTATTACGGGTCACGTGATGCGCCCCTGCTTCGGGCTAAAATGCACGTTGTGTATAAAACCAAAACCGGTTATTTCGAAATCGTCGGGTAAGATGGCGTTCTGGGCAGATGGTCAATTGAACTTCCGGCGTACAGTCAGCGTTGACACTCAACATCTCCATGCGTCACCCTCCATGACAACCGGAACTGAATGAAAGTCGAAATGGGTCAACGAACAGGAGCGGGACACAATGACCCACTCAACTGACCGCCACAAACCCCCTCAGCCCTTTGTTCCGACGTAGTGCTTCGAGGCATTGCTCTCGACAAAAATAGAATCTGTGAAATTGCCGAGATGCTATTGGCTCCTCTCTCCCCTCCTCCTCTCCTCCCCCTCAAATGACTCACAGAGATCGAAACTGTTTCGTCTGAGAAATGGTTTTCATAGAACACAACGCATTGCGCGAATTTCGTCTTCACTTTTATTATTATTATTATTATTATTATTATTATTATTATTATTATTATTATTATTATTATTATTATTATTAGCTGGACAATTTATTTAGCGCAATAAGCATGGCAAACTGGTCAAAGAGAAGAGCGCTTTACAATATTGCGCATACCCGATGGTGAATAGGTGAGTCTTAAGATTACTTAGGAAAAGTCCGAGTTAGAGTTCGCAACATAGACCGTAGTGAGTTCCACGGTTTATGGATTGCCCCGTGTGACCGACCTGTCCCCGACTTTTGTGTTCGTCTGTTTGTTAATTAAAGGCAGACGATTGTAAAAGCAAATTAAACGACCAACTTTAATCATTTGCACCTAATTTTCGCACTTTCAACCAACACACACACACACACACACACACACACACACACACACACACATATATATATATATATATATATATATATATATATATATATATATAAAAAGTATATATATTGCCCTCTTGACCCGTACTTAGTTCCTTGAGGGACTTATCATAAAATGCAAAAAACTTCTCTCCTTGTGTCAGGAGACAGAAAATATATACTCTTTTAGCTCGTCGTCTTGACTCGAAGGATCAGAAGCATAGAAAGTTCCTTGAAGGCAATCGCATTAAAGCGTTGTAACGTCATGAAAATGCGTTGGAGCAAAAAACTTCTCTCCCTTGTGTCTCCGGAAAGAACGGAAACCGATGACGACCCAACTCTTTATGAAAGTGAGTGCGTCGTGACTGATAGGGACCAAGAGTCTCGAAGGCCAATGGCAAGAAAAAGAAATAGTCGGCCGACAAGTCAGTGTAGTCTTGGCGACTTTCCACTGACTGATGCTGCTTCGGAGCAGCAGCTCCCTGAGAATTATTGGGCGGTCCCAGAGAGAATTGCAGAGACGTCAATGGCAGATGAGTGGCAGCGACTGTTGTCTAGCCACTTTGATCCTGTCCCCACATTGTGTCATAATTATATATATATATATATATATATATATAATTTATATATAATTTGGGAGAGTGTCCTTTACTATGGTTTCGT
>CM030852.1:6757533-6767533 GCA_018105865.1 Metaphire vulgaris
GTCGCAGTTGGAAGACTCGGCCGCGATGACGTCAGCGAATTCCGGAAGTGAAGAAGAGGAAATGACGTCAGAGGGAAAAGACAGCGGATCGGAGGAATCGCGAGTCTCTTTCGGCGATTTCGCATCAAACGAAGCGGTTTCAACACAACAACAGAACAGGACAGCAGCGGACGAAGAGCAGGACAGAAAGACGGACAGACTGACGGACAGACAGACGGACAGACAGACGGACAGACAGACGGCAGCGATCGGCGGCGCGCAATTTGAATTCTTTGATTTTGCGTCGAATTCCGAACTCAACAAAGACTTCGAACGGAACGGAGAAGTCTCGACCTGCGACGGAGAAGCTGGTTCAATGGGCGGTTGGTCGACCATCGACCAGTCACAGTTCTTTGCCTTCGGCGAGAGGGAAACTCTCGCGCGGCGAGAATTGAACGAGATTTCGACGAGAGACGAGGAAGACGACGACGACGCAGAACTCGAGCGAAACGTCATTTCCATCGCCATGGAAACGATTCGTCGTCATTTGATACCGGAAATCGATTTCGTCGATTCAAAGGCTAATTTTACTACCGCCGCGGCGGAGCTGATCTCCATGGAAACAGACGAGAAACCGGAAGTAGATGGCGCCACTCTGACGACGCCGAACGACTTAGACGCTACGAACGGCGCCGCGGGAAACAGCGCTCAGCAGACGAACAGAGCAGACGACAGTCTGGATTCGAATCCAACAGAAATGGGCGGCGGAGGAGGAGGAGGAGGAGGAGGACGAGGAGAAGGAGGAGGAGGAGGAGGAGGGTGCGAGGATGATGCCGAGGTAGATGGGCTCGGGAACCACTCGATGATGTCCAGGTCACCGCTTCCATTCTGCGGCGGCGACTTTAAAGACTTCGGATCAAAGGAGAGCCGATCAAAGGACTCGGTCGCCGGGAGTCACGTGATCAGGACCATGGAACCGCTTGACGGAAACACTCGGGAGAAAAAAATCAAGACGAAGAAGAAGAAGAAGAAGACGAAGATGAACGGGACGGAACTTCCGGGCGACGGTGGCGCCATCTATTCCGACGATTTCAAGGACGTTCTCGTCGACGTCACCTGTGGAATTAACTCTGCCAGACTCTGTCTCAATCACCTGAAAAAGGGAAGCAAAGGTCTGTGCGTCGAATTCAACGGCGACCTACTAACTCCAAACCAGTTCCAGAGGATCAGCGGAAGATGGATGGCAAAGGACTGGAAACGATCCATCAAGCATTACGGACGGAGTCTCAAGCAGCTGCTTAAGGAGGGAACGATCACGTGGTATCCGCCTGTCTGTCTGTGCAACGTCTGCAAACCGGTAAGTGCCGAAGTGCAGAAACTCCGGCTATAGTATAGCCTCAGGTCAACTGCTCTCATTGGAGTTAACTTTGCAGAAAAAGTGGGGGTCCAACCATTACACCTTTCCCCATTCTCTCGTCTAGCCTCTCGAAAAGTGGATGCATGGGCGGGGTTTGAGCCCAGAGAGGCCTCTGATGGAAGTTGACGCCTGTAATTGTTCTTGTGACACCTTTAGACCAAGACATGCATTATTCATTTAATCTGATCGTTTATAATTTAAGCGATTCCTTGGTAGCCGCTAGAGGTAGAACGCAGTGTCACGTGACGTATGACTCATACGAATGACTGAATGACCAGATGACGAATGATGTTTATGTTGTGGCGACGCTGCTGCTTGTCCATTGTCCAGTCGTTCCTTCGACTTTTTGTGACCATATTCTCATATGAGTCATATCCAAAATAAAAAAACTCGATGCCTTCGTATTCTATATGGACTATAAAATACGCAATGAGTTCCCATTGGTTGTTGCGCTATATTAAAATGTGGTCGTACATAGATGTGTATGACTGTATGTGCGTTGGTCTATGGACCCGGATCTTACCAGCGTTGATCAAACTAGAACCACGTGAGCAACAACTTCACAGATTTTTTTAGGAAGTGAGGAGTTGTGAGGGTATTGACACTGGCTGTCCGTGCCTCAGATGAGTACACACGTGGAAAAGGTTAGTTCACGAAGGTCTTCAAACCAGAAGTGATGAGTCAGCGGAAGTATTTTTGGAAGATCTGGACCTGTCTAAGCCGTCGAGTGCAGGATCTCGAATACTACGTTTTTCCTCTTGTCACTTTACGTTTTCAGTGTTCGCGACATTTGCAAAGCCTTTGATCGCGTTGAAAACAGGTTTTGCATTTTTATGAAAAAGTTTTCGTCTTATTTTTCAGTGACAAGGATGAGTCACGTATTTCACTGCATTTTATTTTCGCACTTTTTGGGCGCGTGAGTGATCGTCAAAAATAGAATATTGATCACGCATGCGATTTAAATGTGATTGGAGCAATGAGTTCTACACTGTCCCAATATCTTTGGTAAACGACAGAAGAAGTCAGATTTTATAAGTGGAATCCAGAGATCGTCATGTGACGCTGGCGAATTCTTATAGCTTGGCACGGCGCTGACAAGCAAAGTCGTTTGTCGCATAAATATTTTGCGGTCTGGCCAGACACATTTCCACTAACTCTGGCCCAACATCGACGACGCCACTGCATGGCATCTGTCATCCAATCCTATGTTTGATATTATGACTTCAATGGTGATGAAAACGAATTCGACAGTCACCTTTGAAAAAATGAGTCTTGTTGACGTATAGCATTTGACGACAAAACTCCGAAAGCCTCATTCATCAAAGGCTGTCATCATGATAACCCAAACATAGACATGGGTTGGGTCGACCCATGGATTGGGTTAGGTTGAGTCAGAAACTTCCATGTTTACGGTGGAGTGGTTAAGAAAATAAGTCATGGTTTAAGAAATTGTAATGTATTTCGGTGGATTGGGTTAGGTCAAGTAACCATTTTGCTTTCTGGGTTGGATTGGGTTGGGTCTGAATCACGATGGGTTGGGTTGGATTGGGTTTTTAAATATGTATTCTTGTCCATGTCTGTGAAACCCAATTTGGCGTTCTTCTCGTTTATTTCGTAGACAGATGGTGTCAATAGAGTTACGTAAAATCACGTGTTTATTATTATTATTATTATTATTATTATTATTATTATTATTATTATTATTATTATTATTATTATTATTATTATTATTATTATTATTATTATTATTATTATTATTATTATTATTATTATTATTATTATTATTATTGAGTTCCTCTTTGTTGGTGTTGAGTAAGAGCTCGTATGAGAAGAACAGATAGAAGCGTTCTCGGGTTTCGAAGAAAGGTCAGATCCTTAAGACAACTAACTCCATTGAATGAATTTAAAAGAGCAGTCGAGAGATTGGATGGTTCCACTTGACTGTCTGCAGTAGAAATGATCTTCATGCAACAACAAACGTCTGATCGAGCATTTACGAGCAGTTGGCGTCGGTAGATGTCTCGAGGTAGATCAGAGAAAGAAGGAGAGGGGGTTCTAAGTGAGAGGAAATTAAGAGGCAACTCTTTGATATCGTTTTTCCAATAAATCGATGCAGAAATGTTTAACTTATTCGCAATTCAACTCTATTAGGTAAAGTTGGCGTTCAGATTTTTAGATCAAAAGATAAATTGAATGCAACAGAACTTCGCGCTATAACGCAGTTAGAATGTCTTTTAGAATTTAACAAGCTATATCCGAGGTATACGCAGGGCCACCGAGAGGGGGCAGGGGGCAAATGCACAGGGGGTGCAAAACAAGGTCTTGTGACGAAATAAATGAAAAAAATTTTCCAGGGGGTGCAAAACAAGGTTTTGTGGCGAAAGAAACAAGTAATTTTACTTTTTTCATAACTCTACAATTTTTCCAGGGGGTGCAATTGCACCCCCTTTCACTCCTCCCCCGGACGCCCATGAGTAATATTAGAGTTAGACTGTAGTCTCTATGCGTACTTTCTTCTTTATGTGTCGTCTTCTATAAGAGGGTTGACAGTTATTTTTCTCCAATTCTCTCTCTCTCTCTCTCTCTCTCTCTCTCTCTCTCTCTCTCTCTCTCTCTCTCTTCCTGCCGCTCTTTTAGTGCATATACTTTAAAAACTTTATTACTTTAATAAAGTTTAATTGTGATTCATCACTGAGTGGCCAAAAGCTGCAATGAAACAAAGAATATGTCGAATCTACCTACTCCCCCCCCTCCAAACAAATTTCTCATCGGTCTAGCGCAAATTCCACGACTGGTCCCAGTCCGAATAGAGGGGGTCCCGGGCCCCCTCCGGTGTCCCTCTTGTGGTTTCTGCTAATTTGGAGCAAAATTGATACGCTGCTCGACGTTATTTCCACCATTTCGTCATTCGCTTCTTTGTTTGAGACTGCTCTCCATCCTCCCCTCCACCCAGTGGCGGCTCTAGGATTTGGCAAGTGGGGGGACCGTTGGGGTGGCAACTTCTAATCATGGAGGCCAACCATTTGTTGTTTAATGTATGTAACATTAAGTATAGGGTCCCAACTGGGGGGCCACTGGGGGGCCAGGTACTCAATAGGGGCACAGGCCCCCTGCCCCCCGGTGGAGCCGCCACTGCCTCCACCCACTCGCCCTTCCTTCTTAACCTCCGTCCGCTCCTTGCCGTCTTTTCACTCGATCGCGATGCAAGTGGAAGGAAGAGAATTCGCGACAGAAATCTTCTCGATCGGTCTCTTTCCGCAAAGACATCGTTCGATAACCGTTCGCTCAGCGAAGATTTCTTCTCTGCTTCAATTTCATCTGACATCTCCTTCTCCTTCCTCTCCTCCTCCTCGAGCCCTGTCTTCTGCTCCCTATCCTCTTCCTCCTCGTCCTCTTCCTCGACCTTTTCTTCCTTCTCCTCCACGTCCTCCTCCCCCACGTCCTCCTCTTTCTCCTCATCTTTCTCCTCCTCATCTTTCTCTTCCTCCTCTTTCTCCTCCTCCTCCTCCTCCTCCTTCTCGTCTTCCTCTTCTTCTTCTTCTTCTTCTTCTTCTTTCTCCTCCTCTTGCTCTTTCTCCTCCTCCTGCTTTTTCTCCTCCTCCTGCTCTTTTACCTCCTCCTCCTACTTTTTCTTATCGTCTTCTTCTTCTTCTTCTTCTTCTTCTTCTTCTTCTTCTTCTTCCTCCTCCTCCTCCTCTTCCTCCTCCACCTCCTGCTCTGGCTGGCTCCTAGGGGCCTCGGTCGCCGGCGGCAGTTCTTGTAGCGTGGCTGATTGTCCATTAATGGCTGCTAGGTCGTCTTTATCGACTCTGTCGCTGTTACGCCAGACGAGACCTCCGCTAATCAATCACTGTGCCGCTTCCATGGGCCACCGTTCGCAACTCCCCCACCCCCCACCCCCATCCCGACTCATCCTGTCCATTCCTACCTTCAGTCTCTTCTGCGGATGTTTCAGTTGGGCGTGCCACGACTCATGTAACCAAGACTCACTTTTATTTCTATGCGACAGAAAACCAGGGTGCGAAAATGACCCTTTGCCCTCGGAGAATGCCGACAACGAAGGAACGGGGGTGGGGTAGGCAGACTCCGTTCATTTGTCCTTCTTCTTTTTCTCAAACAGTTTAACGAATGTAAATAGAGTGAGTCGAGAGATTTTTATGTCAACAAATAGGCCTACAATCAGATTGTGCGTTTGAATAATAACTAACTAACTAACTAACTAACTAACTAAATAAATAAATAATATATTAATATTAAAAATAAGGGACTGATTATGGTGGCGTATAGAACAAATACTGGTAGGAGACCTAACAATAATTGAAGAGACAGAAACCAAACGACGGACGAATGCCTATTTCCTGCGAACGTTTCTCTTCTCTGAGAAAGCGCAATGAGAAGAAGACTGTGCACGGATTCCGTCTTCTGACTTTGGCACTGAGTGCGGGTGAAAATCCAACAACTTAGACACTTAGAATTAGTTACCATAGCAACAGATTCATAGATTTTAATTTCGATCTCCGAATTTCAAAACTGATAATTTCCATAGCAACAGATGAGGAAGTATCAAGAAGATGAAACACCTAATGGCGAAAATAGCTAAGAATAGATATATTATAATTAGATAGATAGATAGATAGATAGATAGATAGATAGATAGATAGATAGATAGATAAATAGATAGATAGATAGATAGATAGATAGATTGTACAGACAGATAGATATTTAGATAGATAGATAGACAAAATGACAGACAGATGATACGTTTGAGTCAGAAACAGACATTATCCACAGGATGAAATTAATTTTCGCTTTATCTGATGACCATTTTCCTAATTAAATTAGAAGGTATCTTATCGAGTGATAGCTTAACGAACCATTTAATAGAAACTGCGTTTTTTCTCTCATACAACCGAACAGCATACCTGAAAAAGAGGCGCTACATAAATCGATCTCAAATCAATTTGCATACGAGTAACGTTGCGCCGATGCAGCGATGTAGTATAGACCTGAAACTCCTCCATCTGCACTTTCCACCTCTCCCACCCATCCATCCACCCTTCCTTCTCCTCCGCCTTCCTCTCCTCTGCACCGCATCCAGGTCCTCTCCCACCCCCAACCCACCACACCCCACTCTTCGTCGTGCAAAGGATACCGGAAGCGGAACCAGTCTTCCGGCGATGATTTGCGCACTCACTAACAGCAGCGCCATCTGACTTAGAAACACCGAAGCACTGCTATTCGTCATCAGGCGCCTCCCTCCACTATTACGACCGCTCCATACTGAATGCATGATGATGATGATGATGATGATGATGATGATGATGATGATGATGATGATGATGATGATGATGATGATGATGATGATGATGATGATGATATACGCTCACGTACTGAGGTGAGTAAGTAAGCGCTATTTCGCTCGCGCGGTTTCTTCGCGGCATTTGAAAGTTTCGTGCAGGGTCAGGCCCGTCTTATACCTGTGTGGGGCCCCCCGGCACCTGGTGGCCTGCGGGGCCCTAGATGTGAAGATCAAATGTTGACAAGTAAAAAAAGTTATCTCCAAACGTTTTTGGATGTTGACAAGCAAAAAAAGTTTGCGCGCTGCGCGGGGACCCTAAGATGTGCGGGGCAGTGGCGTCGCGTAATGGAAACCAGGGGATGACCGTGCATCCCACAAAATTAAAAAATTATGGTGTCTACAAATATTCAAAAAAATTCGTTTATTATTGTTGCGTTTGCGTTAAGTTTTACCACACTCCATTCCATATATATGCATTGGAAATGTCTTTTATAATATGTATCTATGCTTATCCCATATGTCTATGTTTATGTCTACAGTCTATGCCATTTATGTTTACGTGGGCGGTGGATTAACTTATTTTACAATTTTCGTTCAATTACCCCCGGCGTCAGGAGGGGACATCCCCTAACAAAATTGTTGCGCGACGCCACTGGTGCGTGACCCCGGTCACTGTGCCCGATTTTTAACACGTAAATACAGGCCTGTGCATGGGGTCACTGCGCATGCGCGCCTACAAGACTAATTTCAACGAATTATATCATTGTCCTATTCCTATCAACTCTTCTGCGGTTAATCCAGGGACCGGAAATCTTTTGGACAGCGAAGACCAAACAGCTTATAGCAGTGTCTGGTTTGGGTCATGAAATTAAATGTGATTAAATGTGATAAAATGTTAAATTACAAATATGTTAGTCGCCAAATCGTTCAGTTTCTGATCCTACAGTGATCTTCACACAGACTTACTTAGCCTCCTAAACCACTTTAAACCACATTATTATTATTATTATTATTATTATTATTATTATTATTATTATTATTATTATTATTATTATTATTATTATTATTATTATTATTAGCGAATTTTTACAGATAAAAGCAGTCATCGTTACGTCACAGTTTTACCATGACGTAATCATAGAGTTTTATAGAAAATAGAGAACCACGGAAGTATGTTCGAGCTTGACGCCACTTCCAACATGTTTTGTGTACAATACACGTATTTTATTATGGGACCTAACGTACGGTCGTATCTTGATTAATAAGACGATTTATATAGCGCCGTTATTATTCAAAGCTACATTACGACGACGACGACAACTGTTACGAATGAGCAGAGCCTTTTTAAAGGAAACTTTATCACTGCACTAAACTCAGAAAATGTCTGGTCATCCGCTTAAACGAACATGCAAAAAAGGTTGTCCGGAAAATTTACCACTGCACAAAGCTCGGAAAATTATCATTTTATCACTGCACATTTTCATTTATCACTGCACATTTTGTGTATTACTGCGCATTAAAAAAGGCCATGCGAATAAGTACCCGACTGACAAGTACCAGTGGCGGCTCCTCGGGGGGGCGTGCCCTCTATTGAGTGCCTGGACCCCCAGTGGCCCCCTGTTGGGACCCTATACTTAATACTACATACCTAACAACAAATGGTTGACACCCATGATTAGAAGTTGCCACCCAAACGGTCCCCCACTTGCCAAATCCTGGAGCCGCCACTGACAAGTGCTGCAACTAATTATTACGGCGTCTAGGTGTAATGTAAACACAGTCTCCAACATACTAAGCGGCGTTTAACTCTTTTGGGAATTCTCCGTCTAAGCTTGTAATAATTCTTTTATGACTGTAGCGATTGCTTCCTATTTGTTACTTTGCCTTTTTTGGAAGCGATGATCGCTTAAAAATACTAAACTGGTGAATTTTATTTTTGAGGAGAAATCAAACTCCAACCAACGGTTCCCGACACTCGGAAATTCGTCCCCTCCCCAACCGAGGAAGGGGAATGCGCCCGCGCGTAGCAGCCAAGTGACGTAGAGACACGGCAATGGGTCGGTCAAAACGACCCATGACCAAAGTGACCCGTTGAACTCTTGACCCACGACCCACGGGTTATGGGATATCAAATATCTATGGTATCCTTCCAAAGGCCGTTAATCAGCTAATTAGTAATTACACAGGTAACTGTTATAAAGTCCGTCTTTAATTCTGTTAAATTAAGTCGCAACACTGCGATTGCATAAATAATAATAATAATAATAATAATAATAATAATAATAATAATAATAATAATATAATAATAGTAGTAATAATAGTAATAATAATAATAATAGTAGTAGTAGTAGTAGTAGTAGTAGTAGTAGTAGTAGTAGTAGTAGTAGTAGTAGTAGTAGTAGTAGTAGTAGTAGTAGTAGTAGTAGTAGTAGTAGTAGTAGTAGTAGTAGTAGTAGTAGTAGTAGTAGTAGTAGTAGTAGTAGTAGTAGTAGTAGTAGTAGTAGTAGTAAAGTTTCGACCGTGCGTATTTTACGTATTTAATTTCAGATGATAAAATCGTGTTAAGCTAAAATAGGGTGTGTGTCGGTCGAGCATAAAAAACATGACTACCCTACAATAAAAGTGCCACGCAGATTTTCACACAGGTTAACTTAACCTCCTGAACCACTCGAAAGCACTCTATGACTTCTAACCAATCTAAATTATTTGACCAAGAAATCTAGAGTAACGACGTCATCATCATCATCATCATCATCATCATCATCATCATCATCATCATCATCATCATCATCATCATCATCATCATAGAGCAGATGCAGAGAGTACATAGTGAATACCAACATTAGGCCTAATATTAATATTAAATCATCTGTCACTCACTGGCGTAAACTTGGACGAAAAACTGGAGTCCACATCTGTTCTTTCCCCTTTCTCTGTGTTAACCTCTCAAGGGGGCAGCTTGAACTTTAGAGGCCTGCTAGAAGTTTACGCCTATGCTTTGAATGTGAACTGGAAATTTAACGCATCGCATGACTGACTTGAAGTCTTAAGAATTTGATTGGTCAAAGGTCAAGACCCGTGACCCATTTGACCCATTGCCATCTCTGGAGTGACGGTCTGGATGCTAGGGGAGGAGGAGGTCTTCGTGGAAGAGGGGAAAGCGGAGAAGGAGAGACCAAAGGGGAGGGGAGCGTTTCCACGGAAGGCGTCTTTGTCGGTCGGTGAGTCAGTGCGTCAGTCGGCTGCCGTTTCCATGGAGACGGAAGACGTCTTTCTTCGCAGCGACGACAATTGACGAGCTAAGG
>CM030852.1:8570033-8807533 GCA_018105865.1 Metaphire vulgaris
AACTTCGGCTTCCTCGCCGAAAGAAACGAATCTGCCAGATTCGGCGAATCACGTTCATAATATTCGGCATCAATACGTACGGCTACGGCCGTAACTAAGTATGAAGTACGGCCATAGGCCGTAACTTCCAGTGTCCTCTAATTGATGATTGTAAAAGTTATTCGCTGTTGTCAAGTAATTTCTCTTGATTATGATGTGTACGCATACTCTCTAGAATTCTGCTTCAAAGTTTGAAACCCTTGAAAAACTTACAGTGACGAATATGGAACACTAGAGCCCTAAGCCATTGTAGATTGTAGTCTATGCTTTGCAAATCCGCATATGGGTTTACAGCGGATGGTTCAAAGGATGTGAGTTAAATAACCTTGATTCATTAATTTCGATTCCAATACTTTGCATTATTGTGTCCCTCCGGTCTCACGTATACCAAAGGAGTTGTAATTTGAATGCTTTGCGATAGGAACAAACTTAATTGAAAGACTAAGTAACGAATAAGGAACAATAGAGCCATTGTAGCCTTTGCTTTGCAAGTTCGCATAGATCACACAGGGCAACAACATATTTTTTGTCTGGTGCCTTAGAAGTTAGACCTGGTTCTTGGTACATTTAGGGCGCTGGTTCCAGATATGTCATGAAATTTTTACTATTAGGTCTAGTTTTTTAGATACGGCCATATTGAATATTGTTTTATTTTGAAATTCTTAAGATTACACAGGCGCTGATTCCAAATATGGTATCAGATTTTCTCTATCAGCTCTAGTTTTGAGATACAGCCATACATATCAGATTGAAGGTGTATGATAATTATCTATATCACCGATCAACACATGAATTTGGTGCCTGAAATGTTAGACCTCTTCTTGAGTTATTTTGGTGCCCTGTTTTGCTCATATATCATGTAAATTTTCTGAATTGACCAAAGAAAAGCTGAAAGCCGGGAATTTTGAAGGACCCCAAATAAGACAGCAAATAAATTATGTAAAGTGTATCTATTCCATGGACAATGAATCTTGCGCTTACACGTCTTTTGCTCAAGTCAAATACTTTCTAGGATACCATGTCAGACAATTATTTTGACTAATTCATGCTGTGCTCAAAAATTTAAATAAGCTATTACCTGTTCAACCACTTAGAACACTTTCAAGAAAACTTAGCAAATTATGAGTGAAGAGCAAATGGAAAGGTTTCACCAAGCGATAAAAGTCATGGAATAGAGATATCAGAGAAGATCGGTCACTCACATGATGGCAGATTACTGCTGGAACCTTCAGCGAGACTTACCAGACAGACGTCAGTCTTGGAAGTCTTACAAACGACATTTGACTTACTAATATAGCCTATTCATTTCATACAGCATAGGGGGCTATTTGTGAAATTAACCGAACATTTAGTATATAGGAGTGGCGACCCGGCTCGCGGTATCGTCGCGGGGCCAGTAGACGGGCAGTCCCTGCAGTGTACGGACATTTTAGTGGACTGGTAAATGCTTTTAATACAGACAAATGCTCTGTGATGCATATTGTGAACAAGGGAGCAGATCATGAGTTTAAGCTATGTGGGAAGGGACTAAAAGTTATAACTGAGGAGAAAAATCTAGGGGTCATCATGCATAACAGCTTAAAGCCATCTAGACAATGTGCAGAGAAGAAGGCCAACAGAATTCTAAGAAGCCAGCAGAATTCTAGGTATGATCAAAAGAACGGTAGTGAGCAGAGAGAAGGATGTAATAATAAGACTTTAAAACAAGGATAATTTACACCCCCTAAACCCCCCAACACCCCCAATTTGAGGTCGACACCCCCAAAATTTGGTAATGTGACAATACTGTTTAATGTAGACAAGTGTTCAGTGATGCACCGTGTAAGAATAGGAGGCAAACTATGAATTATGTGGTAAAGCATTTAAATATATAACTGAGCAGAGATTTAGGTGTAATTGTGCATGACATTTTACAGTTTTATTTGCCCATATTATTTCGCCCGTATACAACCATTACTTCTCAAGACCTGTAGACAAAAACAATCTGAATTTACCCCCGGCAGATTCGTCATCGACACCACCATATCTTTAAGACTCCTTTCCGATTTACACCGGGTGTTCGACCGACCTCTGAATGAATCCTGTATGGACATTAAGACTGCATTCGACTCGGTGGATAAGACCGCCCTATGGAAAGCATTACGTGCCAAAGGAATTCAGATGTTCTGCTCCGTCTGATCGAAGATTTACACCAGAATACGGAAGCTAGCATCCGGGTCGACCGAAACTTCTCTGCTCGATTCTCAACTACACCAAGTTGATACAGGTTTTTATGAACTGCGTCAGGTGCAAACAGTTGTCAACGTACTGACCTCAAAATCTGCTTCTATCCTAGTAGATGCATTGATAAGCTCAAGATTAGACTATTGCAACAGTCTTCTTTCACATGTAACCGTAGAACAAATCAGACGTCTCCAAATGATTCGAAATTCTGCAGCAAGGCTTATTTCCGGGACGAAACGGAGGGAGCGCATCACACCGATACTTCATCAGCTACACTGGTTATCAGTTAGAGATCGAATAAGCTTTAAAATCATCTCCCTTGTGGACAAAAGCTTTAGGGGAGGAGCTTCGGAATATTTAGCGAAATACTGCAAACAAATAAGAACTGAACTTAAACCTGCGGGATTACGATCCAATTACACACGAACACACTAATTACTCCAAGAACAAAAAGCAAGATTGGCGATCGACTTTTCAAGGCACTAGGACCAGCGACCTGGAACACACTTCCATCGGACTTAAGAGATATTTCACCTCGCGTGCAGTTTTTCTAAAACGATTGAAAATTTTCTTTAGCAGCGGCGGCGCATTTGTTAAAATAGCGCCTATGAACTGAACTGAACTGGGTCGTATACTCGCACCAATCCCCTTATGCATCGCCATCGACTGGATCTTAGACAACCTGTCTATGAACCATGACATCAGCGTCTGTCATTTCTTTATTCAACTGTAACGTCATCGCATCTAAATCCCGGCCAATTGTCTTGAAATGTTTGTCACTTGCAAATTTTGAGATTTTTGATAATAGGCCTATGTCTTCGTTCCTGAACCTTTTGAGAATTTACAGTCAACAGCTGTAGCAAAGATTTTTGACAGATATTCAATGGACAAAAAATTGCAATGCGTAATACGGATGCAATCATCAAATTCGATCCACCCCATTATTATTATTATTATTATTATTATTATTATTATTATTATTATTATTATTATTATTATTATTATTATTATTATTATTATTATTATTATTATTATTATTATTATTATTAATGCAGTTTGACGCATCGACAGCTTTTCTCTGTGGCAAACTGAAAGAAGAAAACATTTTCACGGAACAGTCTGCAGGTTTCACTAAAAATTCAGAAAAAGTCTGCAAAACTGAAATGGTATTAAATATGTGATCTTACCATTACGTAAGAGAAGTTGTCATCTTCAATTGGGTGAAACCACATACTATCCAGTAGCAACTTACATGGTGGCTGGGCAAGAAATCTTTCGCACTTTGCCTCTAGTGCGATCTCTATAGAACTCATATCTTGCAAATCCTCTATTCGATTTGTCAACAGGTCATCCATTTTTTTTCTATCCATAAAAGATAATTTAGAAAGAGTGTCAATGGCCAAGTCCTCGAAGTGCCTGAAAACAAGAGAATCTTCAATAAATTATCCCGCCTTCAACAACCGTAAATATGAGTAAATACAAGGTGCGATTTGGAGGGGAAGTGGGAAACTTTCCTCCCCGCTGCCCAACTACATCCCCCCACTGAGGTGGCTACTGACATCCCAGCCATGGAAATCAATCTTCCCTACCACTGTGACAGGGAAATGAGTTCACCGCCAGCAGAGGGAGAAACTTTTTTCAGCGTTTCGCGCCTAGCATGAGTAAAACATGAAACTTGATGTTCGGTAGTAACTGGGAAGAGATTTATCTTAACCTTTGAAAAATATACTCTACCTGTGTTGCTGAATAAACCATGTATACATCGTCATGGCCAGACAATAAAACTGACGGATCATTTTCATCAGCTTTTGATAAAATTAGTCACTATGGGCTGTTTTTTAAGCTGATGCAAAGGCAAACCCCTTGGTATTTTATTGAAGTTTTACTCAACTGGTATGCCAAATGTAATGTTATGGTTAGATGGGGTAATGCCTTATCAGAATCTTTCACTATAGTGGCTGGGGTACGACAAGAAGGGGTTCTTTCGCCTTTACTATTTGCTGTTTATATTGATGATGTGATTTTAAAGCTGCAAAATTCTGGATATGGCTGCTATATCAACGATCTGTTTCTCGGCTGTTTATTGTATGCAGATGATATCTTATTGGTGTCACACTCTATATCGGGTGTCGTATAAATTTATTTCCCCCATAAAATTATTTCCTGGTCAAATTTTGATTGGTCGGCACATAGCCTGTCAATCAAGATTAGAACCGCCCTCCCATAGCAACGACAGCCATAATTTTATTTCCTACTTGGAAATTCTTTGCAGGCAACCAATGGAAATGCTTGAAGCAATTATATGGGTGGAGCCATAAGGCATAGCACGTGTGACGTAACAGGTTTGCATAATGGCAAATCATACGCAAATCTCATGCATATTCACAAGTTCATAAATATACATTACCTAGAACCACGGCGATTGGCTGCCGTTGAGAGTCAATCACAACATCCAACATTTGTTTTTTTCGAAATCGAACAATCATGATTTTCGCAAAGTAGCTTCAAGTTTCCATTTGACAAAGTGACTTCAAGTTTACATTTAAATACATATTTTATTTATTTATTTATTTCAAGACAATTTCTATAGCGCCGTGCACTAGGCTAAGGCCTACGACTAGGGCGCTGCACACACATAGTCAACCATATCCTAAACTAAAAAGGTGCGTCTTTATTTCTCTCAGGAACAGTCCAGCAGAGTTGGCCTCAGTCACTGCAGTCGGCAAGGCATTCCAAAGCAATGGGTTCCCGCGTGAAAAGGACCTATCTCCGAACTTCAGGGTCTGTGACGGAGGCGGAACGAGCAGTATGACACGATGGCCGGAGCGAAGTGCCGACCTCCGTGCGTTCGACGTTGATCGTAGGACTAGCTCAGCCAGGTACTGTGGACAGTGCGGGTCCTTTAACACTCGGAAGGTGAGCCAGCAGCGCTTTTGAATAATGCGCTACCTGGCTCGAAGCCAGTGCAGCTGATCACGCAGTAGGGGGGTTACATATCTATGGCGCCTATCTATGGATGCCTTGCATGCGTTTTGTGCATGCCACGTTTCGTCGTCGTTCGACGCAATTTCTGACGCTCCGTGCGTGAATCTTGCGCCGGAGATGAGGATTTTTTCGAGTCCGTCGGTCTGCTGAGGAGTTTTGGCTGTCCTCTACTGTTTCGCGTCGTTTCGGAAGCCTCGAGTCGGTCTCACCGCCTGTGCAGGACGTCGCCATGTTGGCTATTGTTACAGCGCCATGCGATGATCGACGGTCGTTCCGGGCTTCGCTCGAGCATTCATCTTCGCAAGGACGGCGTTCCGCTCTTCGGTTCCGACGTGTCTCGTGCTGTCCTCTACCTTTCCACGTCGTCCTGGAAGTTCAAGTCAGTCGCCGTCCGTCAGGTGTGCGCCAAAGTCAGCCGCATTGGCTGCTGCGTGAAAATTCGGCGGATTTGCGGTTGGCTGTCGTTTCTGGGCTTCGCTGGATTTTCCATCTTCGTCGGATTTGCCGATTTCGACGACGGAACTATCTTCTTGCGGAAGACCGCTTCTTCAGGAACTTTTCCGGTGGTTATATCTGCACGGAGAAACTCCTACTACCAACTCGCGGACTTTCAACATCATCTTCCGCTACTCGTTGGCATGTCAATGGGGCTACAGTTTTACTTGAAGGGCCGCTTCTAAAGGACTTTGCACCGGACTTTTTCACGGCAGCAAAGTTCTTTCCATCATCACAGTGGATTTTAACATCGCCACCTTCTAACCTTCATTGACATGTCAGCGGTGTCAAAGCGCTTTTGATTTTGGATTTTAAACCATGCGTACAGCGCTATATAAATTGTCTTGATAATAATAATAATAATGGGCTCCCAGGGGCTGCTGAAGACGACCCGAGCAGCTGTATTGAGCACGGATAACAGACGATTCAACTTTCCATTGGGGAGGCCCAGCAACACGCTGTTGCAATAGTCCAGCCTGGGCAGGACAAGGGCGCGCACAAAGTGCACTTCCCTGCTGATCGGAAGACATATAAATTGCAATAATCACTAATGTTGTATCAAGCTCACTGTTATATTGTTCTGCGCTGGTTTTTAGTTACTCATTCTCGTTCATTCATTGGCGCTGGTTTCTCAATTAACTTCTATGGCGATACTATCATAATGCCCAGGGCTTCAGTCGATGGCACACCAAATCCAAATTGAATTGAAGCCAGGCCAATTAATTATCAGTAAAAACTAGAAAATTTGCATGGTCCATTGAGGATAAATAAACTTGATGGGCTCCTGAACTGTATATATAACTGTTTAGGGATACCAGATCAGCTGGAAAGAATTTAAGGACTAAACTTTCCTACCTATCTACACATAACTTTATAGTACGGTGTAGTGATGTCAGCTACTTTTACGCACGTTTCAGGTTTTGTACAATTAATTATCCTGATTTTAAATACGAAAAGAATTTTTTACTGCAACAAGTGGAACACCTCCTTTTTACCACAAGAAATTCCTTCAGTTAGAATTTCGATCTGCTCAGTTCACTTTAAATGTTTCGTACTTAAAATCAATATTATTTTGATCATGAACTAAATTTTCTCTCTTAATGTAGAGGCCTAAGTTGTATAATTTTTCTGGTGGTTGCATACTGCTGATATGATATTATGCTATTAAAATTCATTAGGGATGAAAATAATAAGTGACGTCACACATAGTACTAACAGGCGTGCGACGTCAGCTGTCGGTGTTATGATGTTGCTTAGTAAACAAGATAATTTCATTACGGCTTTGTCACATCGCCTACATTGTTGTATAGAACGTTCGAGCGATATTTACTTATTTAGTTCCTTTATTATTAGTTTTAAAGACCAGATAAATGTTGTCGATCATCACAAAGTATGGAGGGCTTGACAGCAGTTGAGAGGGGCTATCATGGCAACTCCTATCAACAATGAAGAGGAAATCATGGCAATATTTTTGATGGGCGAAAAGCCAAGACACTGGTGAGATAGAAAAGGGGAGGCAAGTGGTATAGTATGAAGAAAACTGAAGAACACGTCGTACTGATTGGTGAACCGGGAACTTTCTATCTATGCCATTTAACACTGGAACGAGGCACAGGTTCTGCTATTGCTTATAGCATTCACAGTACAATGGAAGAAATGGGAATTACAAATAAGATCATGCATGGGAGTTGAAGCCGATAGCACAGCTAGTAACACTGGGCACCGCAGTGGGGCAATACATCTGCTAGAGCTTCACACTGCTCGGCCTCTGCAGTGGTTCATTTGCTCTTTACACTTGAATGAGCTTCCATTCCGCCACCTGTGCAAGGCACTCATTGGTCCAACTGAAGGACCCACACTATGGAAAGGACCAATTGGAAATGCATTGGCTACTTGTGCATCATTGCCACTTTCTGCAGAAGGATTTAAACTCATTACCGATGGTGATCCTCTTCCATAAATCGACGTCACCGACCAAGCCTACCTGTGCAAAATGATCACAGCTATTAGAAGTGGGAGCAACAGTGACGATTTACTGCAGGAAAAACCTGGGCCCATATCTATGGCCAGATGGCTCACCACTGCTAGTAGAATATGTCGGCTGTATGTGGCAATAGTGCAACCAAGTAACCAACTGTATTCCCTGACACACTTCATTGTCTGCAGCTATGGACCAACATGGTTTAGCATCAAGTTTCGCTCAAGCAGCACGGACGGACCAAAGCACTTGCTTCAACAAATTAAGCAGCAGAGATTGTTATCATCCGCCTGCAGGAATATACCATGGCCCGTATTGCAACGAAACTCATACTGGGCCCATCAGGAAAATGTCCTTCTGTTGATGCTTGGAGATGACGATGCAGTCAAAGGAAAGCTGCAGCGGACATAATAAAGACCATTCGCCAAGCAACTGGTGGATCTCAACAGCAAATCAGAGAATTTCGACCTCCCAAAATTAAGGAGAATGCTCAAACGTTGCAAGACTTACTGCCCTCAATGGAGGAACTCACACTGGAACCACCTCTTACAAAACACCTCTCCGATGATGAACTTCTGCAGCTTGTCACTCAGCCCTTCATCAGTCATATACCTTGCCACTCTAAGGGAGTCGAACGCTGTGTCAAGACAGTGAGTGAGGCCTCAAAATCAGTTTATTGCATGGATGCTAGAGTTGGTTACATTCGAGCAGTCATCAAGTCAAGACACTATATGCCGTCATTTGAGATTAAGCAAGATTTTCGTTTACCGCATGACTAGAAACGAAAACCGGTCCCTGTAGTGTTTCTATTATTGAACAGTGCAAATATTATTAGAAAATGATCTTGTCTTGCAGCTATTGAATATAGGACTTTTAAAAAAACGGAAACATTTAGTTTAAAGTAAAACATGATTTTTGCATGTTTTGGGGCAGAAAAAGGAGGTGTTCCGCTCTACACATAACTATATAGCCTAATATTGGTAGGAGATAAAATTATAGCCGGTCGGTAATAAATTTATGTGTAGGAAATAAATTTATTACCGACCGGCTATAATTTTATTTCCAACCAGCAGTAGGCTATATAGTTATCTTCTTTCTTCTTTCTTTCCTTCCGTCTTTCCCTATTGGGTTGGACGATGGGTCTGAATGAGTTCCTTCCACTTCTGTCTGTCTCTTGGTGCTCTGGTCAATTGGATGAAGTTCATTTGCATTTCTTCTGCATTCTCTTTTAAGTTTTCTATCCATGTTTTTCTTGGTCTTCCTTTTCCCTTCAACATAGTTGTATAATGCTTTCTTTGGTAGTCTTTCTTCCTTCATTATTTCAACATGACCAAACCATTTCAGTCTTCGTTTCTGTATTGATTCGAGTATCGTTTCTTTTTGCTCTGTCTTTTTTCTCTGATCGTTTCATTTCTTATTCTTTGTCTTCTGCTGACTCCTGCTATTCCTCTTAACCAGTTCTGCAGTCATTAATCTTCTTTCGTCTTTCTTTTTTATGGTCCAGCATTCTGATCCATATAATAGTATTGGTTTGATCAGTGTATTACTGTATATAGCTTTAGTTTTGTTTTCAATGATACTAGAAAAATGCTCGCTTCGCTCACGTGCAGGATAATACTAATATCTATCCACTTCGCGCAATGCTCGCTTCGCTCACTTCGCTCGCAGTGCAGGCTCGCTTCGCTTCGCTCGAGGCAACGAATATTCCAGGACGACCAATCAGAACGCTCACCCAGCCAACCAATCAGAACGCTTGAAGGTAACCAATGAGAACATCACTCAGCCAACCAATCAGGACGCTCGAACGCTTGAAGGTAACCAATCAGAACGCTCACACAGCCAACCAATCAGAACGCTTGAAGGTAACAGACATACAAAGGAAGGATTTTAATATTATAGACTAGAAAGATGCTCGCTTCGCTCGCGCTCGTTTCGCTCGCACTCGCTTCGCTCGCAGTGCAGGATAATACTAATCCAATACCTATACCTAATACCCAATCATTGAATTCATGCTGAACAACATTTCAATGATGTACTGTACATACGCCACCTAGCCAAGCTGTGCGCCACGTAATAATTAGGCCTATGTACGTTAAAATCACGCAACTGTGACCATTTGTGACGCTGTACACGTATTTTTTGTGTACGTTAAAATGTACGTTAAAATTGCGCAACTTCCTCAAGCTACGAACAATTGTTACCAATAGCAACGTCGTCGCACGCCCACCCCTCTGATGCTGCAATGACTCGACTAAACCGTGCTAAACGTACGCTTCGTCAAACGCTTCTTTGTCAACCAATGAGAACGCTTGAAGGTAACAGACATACAGAGTAAGGATCTTAATATTATAGATTTGTTTGTCTTTCCATATCTTCTGAAGTTTTTCAAATGCTGCACTTGCTAGTCCAATTCTCCTTATTATGTCTTCTTCACTTAGGCCATCTTCTGTCAGTACTGATCCTAGGTATACGAATTTTGGTACTTGTTCTATTATTTCCTCCTTTAGTTTTAGATTAACTTTCCCCTTCTTGTTCCCCGTGACCATTGCTTTAGTTTTCTGTGTATTTATATTTAGCCCCACTTCTCCGGCCTTGCTTATTTCATTGGTTAATATTTGCAGATGATCTGCTTTTGTTGTTATCACATCTATGTCATCTGCAACCTTAAATTATTTATTGTTTGTCCATATACTTTTACTCCAGCATCTTCTTCTTTTGTGTTTTGTATTGCTTTTTGCATTACTACATCTAGTATTATATTGAATAGCAGTGGAGACAAGCCACATCCTTGTCTCGTTCCAATTGTTATCTCAAATCATTCTGTTAGTTCCCCATTAATTTTCACTTTGATCATTGTTTTACTGTATAAGTTTTTATGAGATTCACTAGCTTCTCTGGAATACCATATATAGTTATAGGTAGAAAATAAATGTATTACCGACCGGCTATAATTTTATTTCCTACCAATATTAGGCTATATAGTTATGTGTAGAAATAAATTTATTACCGAACGGCTATAATTTTATTTCCTACCAATATTAGGCTATATAGTTATGTGTAGAAAATAAATTTAATACCGATCGGCTATAATTTTATTTCCCCATCAACAGTAGGCTATATAGTTATGTGTAGATAGGTAGGAAAGTTTAGTTCTTAAATTCTTTCCAGCTGATCTGGTATCTCTAAACAGTTATATATATATATATATATATATATATATATATATATATATATATATATATATATACAGTTCAGGAGCCCATCAAGTTTATTTATCCTCGATGGACCCGGCAGCGTAGATGAAATAAAGGATCTCGAAACATATCTTAACGGACTCCTTCCAGACATTAAGATTAGGCTAAATCACAGCGAATATTCTATATATTCTATCTATCTATCTATCTATCTATCTATCTCTGTTTGTGTCTGTCTCTCTGTCGATGTCGCTTGTGTGGCATGAGAACAAGCTGGAGAGTTCTTTCTCGATCAGTGGATTGTCCCATTGTGATTGCTGATGTTGCTTTTCTATATTCGGCGTTTGCAGGCTGGTGATACTGCACCATTCTGCAGTTGCCGATGACAGTCGTTCGTCTTCCGACAGTGGAGTACCTTGAAGGATGGCGGACTGTAGTGACGCTGTGCCGGCGGCGGAAGCCAGAAAGGCAGGAAGTGCCAGCGGTGACACGCGTCGAATTCCGAATCCTCCATGTTTGATTGGAAGAGAAGCCTAAATCCACTGAGAATCCGATAATGAAATGTTCAACACGGATTACAGGCATTCACGAAGCATGTTGTCAAACTTTTCAAGCAATGGATGTTGCATACACGGTGCCGCTCTAAGAGTGAAGAGCATTCGCTGAAAACCAAGCGAACAACGGAGGATGATAAGCGCCTCCTGGCTGTCCAATAGCAGCACACGTGAAAATCCTACTGAAAGTTTTGAGATGATTGCCTTCAAAGCATTTGTCAGGGCAGCACCTGTTGATAATGGTGCTCCTAACAAGCATGCGTCGTCCGGATTAGTAAGAGTGAATAAATTCAAGGGATCTGTAGTTGTCGACTTCGAGATAATTTCGCATTTGCTGATGTTCAGACTTAGGCCGATTGCATTTGCCTCATCCTTTAGAATATCTATATCCTTTGCCACCACAGTGCTTGCTCCTCCAAGGTTTACGTCATCCAGATATCCGATCACTAATGGTGAATTCAAACGCATAAGCAGTTGCTGTAATGGTAAACAGAATAGAAGGGGGCCCAATGGGTCACCTTGCTGCGCACCTCTTTGGGAAGTGATTGAGAATTCCCCAAATTTGAGAATTGACGGCTTGCTATAGGCCAGGTGGCAATAAGGGTAAATGTCCGGTATGTGTGAGCATACGGCTGAGAGCATAGCTGCACGGCTTAAGCTGTTGAAGGCGTTGCTAAAATCCAGTTTTACTAGCACTTCGTCATCGTGCATCTGTTCAATGAACCGCCTCGCTGAGTGCACAGCAGCTTCGCATCGTCCAGGAATGCCAACACCGAGTTTCTTTGACGCGAAGAAGTTGCAGAGTTGGCAAATGGCGTAAGTGTTGGCACATTTCGAAGCAAGACGTCGCCAATAATACCCGATGGCTATTGGCCGGAGACCTCCTGTCTTTTTTCTGGAGTGCCATGAGTGTTCCCCAAAAAAGCATTGGAGACACGGTTCTGGGCAGGTGCCTTTCAAAAGGAGGTTGATGAAAGACGTCAATGATGAAAGCAACATACTGCCAGTTTCTTTGCATTTTATAAGCGATAGAATGTGCTGTGGACTAATACCATCTGGCCCTCCGGCTGATCCTGGCGGAAAAGAACAGATGGCCTTCAGCACATCATTCGGTGATGCCTGAAAGACAGTCGAAGGCAGTAGCTGTGAAGGCATTGATTCATTGGCCTCTGGCTCGGGATATTTTCTTGTCAGCTCCTTCAGCCCATCTCTGTCTGGCAGAACTGGTTCATCTTCTGAACAAAGAATTCTCACAGCAGCACGAATATTTTCCTCCTCCAGCTTTGCAGACACGGCAGCTGCAGTTTTTTCATCCCTTGACAAGTTTCTGCGAGATGTTTCAAAGTTACTTGAAATTTTTACCGCATACCGCATGGCATCATTGGAAAAGGAAGTTTCTGAGAACATGGTAACATTTTTCTTAATTCGAGTTGACAGAAGCTGTCTTTTACCTCCTCTCTTTGGTACGGGGAGGATGTATTCGCCAAAATGTAAAAGTTTCGACCACAGATCACAGTTGTCTGGGTGGGTCACGATCAGTGGCGTAACGTGGGGGAGGGCGGGGGGCACTTTGTTGACTGCCCCCGGGCCCCGGGCGGGGGGGCCCCCAAAGAGGGGTCTAAGCTAGGGTTAGGTTAGGGTTAACCCTAACTTCTTAACCCTAACAACCCTAACAACCCTAACCCTAGAAATGAACGTGCTGACGACCTTTTTTTTGCTCGTCAGGATGAAAAAGGAGGTGATGACGTTTTTTTTGCTCGTCAGCTCGAAGCTTTTGGGCCCCCATGGCAAAGATGCCCCCCGGGCCCCCAAAAGTCACGCTACGCCACTGGTCACGATGTACTCTAGCAGCTTGCTAGCGCCTCACTCACACAAGGGCGTGCGCTTGCTGGTATGTGCCTCAAGAGCCGACCTGAAACGCACGGATGTGACAGCAGGGTGCTGTCAGTCGAACTCTCAGCGTTGTCTACTTTCTGATCAGCGATCTTATCTGAATCTGGACGGTTGGAAAGTTCCGCGTTCTTAGGTTGGTCGACAGAGGATTGCAAGATGGACGCTGGCTCTCTGTGTGACCCTGGGCATGGGCTGTTGCGCGGACCATGCCTATGAATTAGACCGTCACTGTTGTGTAGTTGCCTGACTTGGTGACAAATACTGCAAATGCTCTTCGCCTTTAGCAAGGACTGCGAAGTTGGCCACGGTTGGTCCGAAGTCGAAGACATTTAGCGACGGGAGACGTCTAACTGGAGACGACGACGACGACGTCAACAGAATGTTTACGAATTGCGGCCATTTTTAACGGTGAAGTTAGGCAAAGATTTCACGCTAAATTTACGAAATCCCGACCGAAAATTACAACAGTGTACTGGTAGGCAGGTCGACAAAACGAAAATCTCCGATAGTATACGTATACTGAATGAAAATATACGTCGCGACTTGAAATAAATAAATAAAAGTCCACGACTCAGCGAAATATCAACTGTCACGCTGCAGCGCCACCTACCGAAATTATTATTATTATTATTATTATTATTATTATTATTATTATTATTATTATTATTATTTTCAAGTAAATCATTCTTCGTTTATTATAATTTTCTGTTATTACTTTAATTAATCCAAGTTAAGCAATTTTAATCGATGAACGTCTTACTGCATCTGTTGTCTCATTCTATTTCCCTTTGCAGTTCCTTGATGCTTTCCATACAGTTGTTTAGATACTTTGTATGCCATTAGGGCCGTCGCAAGTTTATCCTGTGAAACGCAAGGACCAGATTTTTAAAAAGACCACACTGATAACAGAAATAGCAAGATTTTTCGAACAGAATCAACTCGAAAGATATGAGAGATGTTTGAATTTGCTATTCCAAGTCAATTTGGCTTTTCTCACTCTGTTGCGGCTTCTTATTCTTTAGGTATTGTTTATTGCTACGTTAGCGACCATGAATTTCCACTGTTTCGATTTTGACTTTCCCTTATTAATTTGATGTTGTTTTTGACCCCTCTATCCCTTCTCGTAGGCAATCTAAATAGGTGTTTCTATGTCTTCATCTAGCTCTATTTCCTTCTACTTTTCCAGTTACCGCTAAGTGCTCCAGGTCTTCCATCCGCATTACTTGTACCAAGAATGAGAACTATCTTTTTTGATGGTTATCATTAGCATTGGTAGTGTTCTAACATATTTTGATGCTGTGCTTGTCACGAATAAAGATTATTATTATTATTTCCATCAAGATTTCTTAATTGGCTTTCTTTTCCGCCTATTCAATCTTCAGCATCCTTCGAAGGAACCAAATTTCTTGTATTGCATAACTTTTCAATATGTTCCATGTTTCTTCTCCATACAAGAGGACTGACCGAACGTGCAGTGGCGGCTCCACCGGGGAGGTCAGGGGGCCGTGCCCCCTATTGAGTGCCTGGCCCCCCAGTGGCCCCCCAGTTGGGACCCTATACTTAATGCTACATACATTAAACAACAAATGGTTGGCCCCCATGATTAGAAGTTGCCACCCCAACGGCCCCCCACTTGTCAAATCCTAGAGCCGCCACTGCGAACGTACTGTAGTTTTTGAGCACTCTTCATCGTGCCTAGTAAGAGATGTGCCTAGAGAACGCAAATTACACATTTGGATACACAATTTCAACTTCACATTTCTATAGAATGTGTAGTGCTACAGTGGCAACTGATCATGTCCTTTTCAAAGGCGATGCTTAAATATAGGCCTACTTAGTAGTAACAGTGTTTGATGCTTCGGTCGTTTAGTGACAATTACAGATCCAGCTTGGAGCTATGCTACAAAATAGAACCATAAAGATCGACTAAGCAACAAAGATTGCAGAAGATTCATATACTCATTTTGAACCGGAATCGCATACTTGAGATTAGATAACATTCAAGTCGTAAACTCCATTTAATAGAAATTTATGCATACATTTCTAGTCATAGATGTAAAAAAGCGTTTTTATGTTTTTATGTTACTTAAAAACATGTTTTTAATATTTTTTCAGAGTTCCTTATGGTTTTTATCTTATTTCCTGCATATCAATTTATATAAATTTCCTACTCCCAAGCATTCTAAAATTTTATTATCGATTCATTCTGAGCGAATTTGGACTCATCTTCTTGGGGATGCTGCCTATTCAAGTCAGTCAATATTGTTTCAATATGTGTCAAATGTGACGCGTGGACGGATGGTAGATAAAGGACTGTAAACCATCCAATGTTTTTAATGTTTTTTTATATTTTTCTAAAAACATGTTTTTCGTGTTTTTTATTTTAATATTTATGTTTTTACATCTATGTTTCTAGTCGCCATAAATATTCTTAATACGAGGTTGCGTAGATATCATAAAATCAGAGGAAACCAGGGCTACCAAAACGGAAATATGAAAAGAGACTAAATGTTTAAGAAATAAGCTACCCAAGAATACTTCTAGGAGTTAACAGACTAAAAACTTAGAAATGAAGATATATGGCTGCGGATTGGTCTGAAAAACCCATTATGGACAACTCAGAAGAAAGAAGTTAGCATGGTACGGGCATGCATACAGGATGGAAGACTCGAGACCTCCCAAAGAAGCACGCTACACGAACAAGGAAGATAAAAACGGAAGAAGCAGGCAACGAAAACACGGATAAGACAGATGAGGTTCAGAAGAACATTAACAAACTCAGAAACGAGTTTCCTAATCGAAGACATTGGTTAATAGATTCACGTTTCATCATACCTGCTAATTTACTTGATCTGACTACTTTCCAATATGACCTGGATATTTTTCAGTGGATAAAACCAAGGTAATGGCAACAAAAGGCAAGAGCTGCAACATCAAAATTCAGAGTACAGTATTGGAACAGGTCAACACCTTCCCGTACCTGTATTTAGGGTCCATCATATCAGACGACACTTCAAGCAAAGCCGACATAAGAAGCAGACTGAATAAAGGACGTGGAGCGGGAACATCACTAAACAAAATATGGAAAAGTCACAACATTCCTGTGAGCACAAAAGTCCGGTTAATGAGATCAATGGTGTGGCCAGTCGCCACATATGGCTGTGAAAGCTGGACAATAATGAAGGAAGATGAACGGCGCATTCAGGCATTCGAAATGAAAGGTTTAAGACAAATAATGAGAGTTTCCTGGAAAGCAAAGAAGACAAATGAGTGGGTAATGGATAAAGCAGGAGTTCAAAGAACCCTACTGGAAACAGTAAAGAAAAGAAAACTAAAATACTGGGGACATATTATGCGAACAAAGCAGGAATGTCTGGAGAAGGACATAATGCAAGGCACAATGCCTGGATCACGAAAAAGAGGCAGGCCAAGAAAAAAGTGGGAAGACAACATCAAAGAGTGGACAGGACTCACTATCGAGCACGCGATAAGAAGAGCAGAAGATCGTAACATCTGGAAGATGACAGTCCATAATGCAACCAAACTTCGGAGCGAAGACGGTTGAAGACAAGACAAGACAAGACATTTTTCAGTGGATGGATATAGACAATTTTGAAATGCAACATGTTGAATTTAAGACGTCAAAATTTGCAGAATTGCGACAAATTCTGGAAGAAGATTGCTTGAATAAGTTATTTTCAGGTGTAGAACAGCCCTCTATGGAACACTCATCTGAATTGCTTTTAATAACATCATTACCGACTGCGTCCTTACAAAGTTTACAGCACTGCAGAAATTGCTAGCACTGTGTACACTTACAGTTCTAAAGGAGGGAGAGAGGAATTAACGAGATAAAACACACAAACTAGAGTGATTCTGGACGACACAATATTTGCTCTGCAATGAGCGTTGTATATGTTGTTTTATAACTTTTTAAATATATAAAAGATAGTTTTCCAGTGAGTACGAGGAAATCGAAGTCGTTTTTTGTAGCGTGTGACTGTTTGAACAAGAAAGTTGTCCCACTAGAACGATGGCGCACCGTGGGACAACACCTTAGCATGTAATCAGAATCAGATTGGAAATCAGCACCGTGTGTCAACCGCCCAACCAGGATAGTGCACAACTGGATTATAGAGGTATCACATAATATCAGTGGGTGCAGGCTGATAGTATTCCATTTCCACCTGAAAGTAGAGCAACGCTAGGGTAGCAATCTATTAAGTCTATTTTGTATAATTGATTTAAAAATAGACCTTGAGAGAATATGATTTTCGCTAACATCTTTTACCGACCTTCCCTTGCTTCCAGAAACTCATTGTGAAATCAATATTCATTTCTTGTTCGACGCTCCAAATCAGCAAAATCTTATCTACACAAGACCACGGCATTGAATAAATTTCAGAGAGCACATTTAGTTTTTTAAAAACTAATCACTACAATTCCCTCGTGAGTGAACCATTGACTTTCATAACACCAAGCAGAGCTCATCAACCTCTAGAATTCAACAATTTATTTGCATTTAAAAAATATGTATATTTTAATAACAAAACTTATACATCAACAATAATCTGCATAAAGATTGTAGCTGATTTAATATCAAAGAATTGCAATTATTCACGTTTGCCAATTTTCACTTATGGGTACTTATAATTTTATATTCTTCTAGAGCATCGACGTCATCACTGCTCATCAGCAATTATGTTACACTTTAATATGAAAAAATTAAAATGACAGGCGAAAACAAAAACCTATATATATATATATGTCAACGCTTGTTGCAAGGGGACATTTCTTACTATTTCGAAAATGGCAAAAACTTAGCATTAAAGAATTCTTCTTTTGCGTATGCATTCTTACTATAAAAATTATTGCATTGTCCAAGAACAGGACCTCGACATAGACTCGATTCAACCCATCTAGTATCATGCTTTGGTGCTAGCAAGAATTTTTCATTTTATTTCACAATAACTGACCAAAATTTTCAAGCTCTACCAGATTTTAGGCTGTCCTTTAAATTTCTACAATCACCAAGGCGAACACGCTTATGAATCCGTTAACTCTTCGAGGCATTATGAAGAAATCAATTGTATACAGTCATACTTTAATAATTAATTAATGATAGTAGGCCTATATTTATTTATGTGTGTGTGTTTGTGACGACCTTACGTCGTCAGTAGGCCTATACACATACTGTCAGCAGTCTGCATTGCCGCTGTCATAATGAACTATCTTTGGTTAGCATAGCCTTAGTGGGTAGATCAGCCGCGGGCGAGAGCTGGCCAACAGACGCAAGAGGAAGGTTCCGTTATATAAGGGGTGGTAACAAAGCAAATCGGGAAGAGAACGCCGAGAGGACTAGAGGGAGACAGAGAGAAGGAATAAAGGAATATATCAGAAATGAAGGAGGAAAAGAAAAGGATAAGAAGACAGACAGGAGGAACAGAATTAAATACGAAAATATGGGGATGCATTAGAATCTGCTGCTGAACTTGCCTCTGCCGACTCGCTCATCATTCACAAATAGCGTCGACGCCGTAAGTAGCGATGACATTATTATCAGTGTGATATATTATTCAAGTTACGTATGCTGCTTACGAACAGGAATATAAATATAGGGGGATTGTAGGCCCATTACGCTGGCAATAGCAAATAGCGAATAATTGTAGTAATAATTACATTAATAATTATATTAATGGTTTGATGTCACATTTGTGTTCTGAAGACCTGCTCCAACTACCCCTCTACATATGGCGAAGCGCCATACTCCAAGGACAGAAAGCGACACTACGGTTCGCGGTGGTTACGCAGAGCCGTAGCTAGGGTTTCGGCGCCCGGGGCAAGATTTATATTTTGCGCCCCTAAATTTTGGTGATGACCTTTTTTAGTCGTCACAGAGTTTACTTATCAATTTTCGGGCTGATGGCCTTATTTTTAGTCGTCACAAAGTCCAAAGTCAAAAAGACCGTTTTATCTTTTTTTTATTCCTCACAGCTATTTTTATTTATCTTTTCACATCCAAAATGCGCCCCCACCGTTCGACGCCCGGGACGGCTTGCCCCCCCACCACCTAGTTACGGCTCTGTGGTTACGTGGTGCTGCTGATGATGATTAGAAATAAATATTTGTGGATGAATATAGACCTCAACACTGCTGGCAATCGAACGCAATTGGCACTCTAAAAACTTATCACTGAGGCTGTATTTAAGCACATATGACAGTCTGGCAAATAATAATACATTATATCATGGTTCCAAATTAATGTACTTACATTTAATGGGTTCCATAGATAATTCTAATTTTTCATTCCATGCATCATTCGGTAGTTTGAAAGTAGGAATCCGAGTCAAAAGTTGATCGAACCATTTTTCACTGACTTCACTGCGAAGCTTGAAATAAATACTTGTTTTACAAATCCGCTGATTATTAGCAGAAGACGACAATATTACAATATTCATATGTTCATATGCATGTAGCGACCCACGTCTATGTCATGCTTACTATTGTAGCAAAAATACAAATAGACTAATGAATAATAACAATATTGATACAAACTAATCTGAGGTTCAAAAATAATACTCAATAGATAAGAAACAGCTAAAAAGTATAGAGAGTAAGTGATAAAGATATTCAGTAGATGGAGCTAATAGTAGAGATAGGAACCTACAGATAGATGAGAATTAACACATCTTCTTTAGGTAATGAGCGAGGCCTGTAAATAAGGGGTCCTGAGCATGAGAAGAGACCGGTAAACTGAGTTTTCACTTGGATTATCAAATAAGGTCAGTGTACCCTCCGAAAGGAGTGTGTACCTTACGCTTCACTATGGAGTGTACTAATATCACTACATTAGCAGTCTGAAAGGGCGGGCATGCCTCACAAAAGATAAAGACCGCGGCGCGTGGCAAATAGAAAGGCCCGGTGGAGAGTCCGGTACCAGGAAGGTACACGAAGATAGAACGGTACACAATACACGAGAGATAAGGTGCACTGTGCACGAGGATAGAAAGTACGAGGTACACGGGTAACGAGAGAAAAGAACGGTACACGGGTACTCGAGAGAGTTAAGGACTGTTAAGGTACACGGGTACACGAGAGAGGACAAGGATAAGGACGAGGACTTACCCCCAAGCACAAGGACCACAAGGACTGACCTCTAAGGACAAGGACAAGGACACGGGGGTCTTCGACGGCGAAGGATCAGTCTCGTTCTTTGGCCCGACCGGAGCCGCGATCTCCGCCCGTTCGCTGGATCTGCGTGGTAAGGTATTACGACACAGAACGGGTCGTGGAGTACGCGGAAAGTGAATCAACAGCGCTTCAAAGCAATACGCTGTCGGACACGGAGCCAGTGAATGTATCTAATAATTGTGTGGATTTTGTCTATCTGTCTGATCATTGAGACTTCTACATGTATAGTCTAGGGTGGAGTGAAAAGGACGAATTTTTAAAAATTTTCGAATTCAAAATTCTAATAGTGCGGGAAAGTTGTGCAGGGTATCAGTGATTTGTTCTGTGAAAATTTTGAAGTTTTAAATGAACATTAAGAGCCTCCCCAGAGACAATGAAGTTTGGGTATTTTGTGCAATTAATGCATTTTGGCATATAGGCCTTATTCATTTACATACAACTGTTTTATTTTAATAATACAAACAATACAATTATCTAAAACTGCTTTTGTAAAGAGGTAAAAAGAATTACAATCAATTTCTATTGCATCTTGCATACTTATAGACCCTGTAGTGCTGTGGCAAGCTTCGTTATGTCTCACAATATGCAAAGCACAGTACACACCGGATCAATTACACAATGTGCGCTTTACAGTGAAACCACAGGTTTCTGTCTGATTCTATCTGAAGTCTGATTTTGTGCTAGAATATGGCATGAGCCTGAGAGAGGCATGCTTTGACTTTATGTGTCCTTGTCTTGCAATTGGGCCACATACTGCAGCACTGGCCCCAGTTACTAGTTTCACACATCTTTCAGTTGCCTGAGAATGGCACTGAAATCTCTGAAAGTTCAACTGCTGATCTGCGCTCTTTGTCAAGGAAGAAATGTTTTGGCCTGAGAGGTTAGAAAGTAGAGGAGGAGCTGATAGTTGTTTCTTGTGCCAGTTAATTAAGTCAATATAGGCCTAACTGGCAGCATCAACGTTGAACAATGGAATTTTGAATTTTGGAATTCGAGTAATATTTGAAGTACGTCTAGCTTTCAGTATTCTTCATAGCATTACCTTCTCTGATGTGTTGCTGTGCATCTGCATCTGATAACATTGCCAGCAGTAGATTCTCTTCTTGTCCAAAGTAGCCATTTCTCTGGATTGCTGGATCAACTACTAATTTAAGTTCTACAGAAAGGTATCGTGATAATTAAATTGTCTTCCAAAGTTGGTGCCCTCCGTCCTTGCTGGATGGCTTCATTTCGATATGAAATCAGACTGGAGTTTATACTTTTGTATCATAAGTTGCTAGTTTTTCAAATTTTCAGTTGGGTTTTCCGTACCTCGGTTAGCTGTTGCTAGTCATCTTGAATGTGCGAGTTTCCTTGGGTCGCGTGATGCCAAACTCTGCGAATAGTCACCAATTGTTTTAGCCTTCCAAACGTCCGGCAGATAAGCCTTATCTGAACTTAAGTCTTCGCATGTTACAATGGGTATCTCTCCTTCAATTAAATCGAAACCTACAATGGAAAAGTTCTGACAAGTTTGTAGCTGCTGACCAAGTGGACCAGAAACCCCTTAGGTCCTGTACCGGTAGTTGACCCACTGCAAAGGTCACCCTACTTATTCTAACAACCTCATAACATTTCCTGGTCTCACAGTATTAGTTACAGTACCATCGCAACCAGTAGCAACCAGTTTCTGTATGTCAGCTCCTTTCTCTTTTAACATGTACACAATACACGTTTTGATTCAAATCACAGATTCTTTCTCGGTGAAACGTGACCAACCTGACTCCTAAACATTTGCCACACACTCCTCAATTACAGTTTTCATATGATAATATCCCATCTTTCTTCTTAGATACTAGTGTTTTATCCTTCCTTCCATCAAAAGAAACACATTCGATAACATTGCTGTCCTCCTCTTCATTCAGTTCCGTTCTTTTCCTTTCCCTTCAATTTTCATTTTGCTTCTGTCTAAATGAGGGTTCTATCGTCTTCATAAACGAGTACAATGTCTTGAAAACATGACGAAGATAGGGCAGCTACCTGCCTTATCTGATACAGAATACATGTCATGCAGCTATTAAAGATATATTAGGCAGAGAGGTTCGCACTTGTGAAGAGGTCTTCATTTTTCTTTTTACCTTACTCTCAGTTTCTCGCCGTGAAATCCCTGACGGATCATAGTTGTCATCATTAGGAGTATCACTATCTGAAGTATAGGCCTATGTATCTTCATTAGGCCTACTGATGACTTCAACAGGAACAGCTGCTTGCCCACTTGTGTATGGTTGTGATGCAGAGACCTTGGAGAGTTCTGAGCGTCTTCTTGCCAACCTCTTTAGAATATTCCCACATTCCGTGATGTCAATTCCTACCACGGCCATTCGTTTAGCACTTCGCTGCAGTGGCGTGTAGAGAGTGGCCGACGTCCGGGGCCAAGTTGTCCAAAGTACGCCCACGAGCAAAAAGAAGGTCATCGGGTCAATTTTTACGCCCCCTCCTGGTCTGCGCCCGGGGCCACCGCCCCCCGTTCCGCCCCCCATCTACACGCTACTGCCTCGCTGATCCAACAGAAATTCACGATCCTATACAGGCACCTTGTTTTTCATCACACAGGCACACTAGCTGAAATCTGCATGCAGATATAGCAAACAAGTTTGTTTCTGCAGTCAAATCGAAAATCCTCAAGTTTAATTTGATAGGATGGTTGGTCTCTCCTTACCTTGAAGGGCTTTAACAGGTTCATGTACTTCTACTGGTAAGGCATAATTAACTTCAGCACCCTTGTGTGAGACAGTGGAAATAGAGGATATCTCCCAACGCAGCAACATACCCAATAACCAATTAGCAACATTACTGAAACTTGAGGACGCTTGGGGAGGCTCTAAACATTAATCCAGTCAAGTGATTTTTGGCACAGTTTCTCTCTATACCATAACACAACTTTTCCAAACTATTACATTTACATCACTGAGAAAAAGTTTTTTCACTCCACCCTAAATTGTATACCTTGACAGTTTCAGCGAAGTTTTGCTGTGTATGAATTAGTGCTGTGCATTGAACACCTTCTTGTATTTGTGTTTACTTTTTGTGTTTGAATTTGAACATTAATAAAAAACTATGAACTTATATAATTATTACAATTTATATAGTGCAGTGAGCTTGGCGAAGGCCAAAGTCAAGAGCACTTTACACGGGACACTTGTAGAAGATATTGAATAAGTGCGTCTTTAGTTTCTTGTGAACAGTTCGAAGGAGGTCGCTTTACAGTAGTCACTTCCTCTGGTAACGCGTTTCATTGGCCGGGGTTACATCGCGTAACAGATCTATCGCCGAGTTTAATCGTTCTGGACGGAGGGGGAACGATCAGAAGGACGCGACTGCTGGCCGAAGATGCGAGCGCCTTTCAGTCATCGTGGGCCTGTGCATCAGTGCCGTCAAATAGTCGGGACAGGTAGAGTCGTGCAAGAGTCGAGACGTAAGCCAGAATCGTTTGAAAATGATGCGTTCCGGAATGCTCCGGAGCAAGTGGAGCTTGTCTCTGAGTAATGGAGTCGCATGAGGGTTCCACCTGGCTCCGAATATCACTCGAGCGGCAACGTTCAGTACCGACTGCAGCCGGCTCAGTTGACTGTCAGGGAGGCCAAGTGAAAAGGCCAAGATTAACAGGTATAGACTCACGAAACCCTACCCAACTTATTACTTTTTTCATAATATGGGCTCAATCCAATCCATCCCAACCCAACACATGGGCTTACCCACTCCGAGGACAAGTCTTCAACAGCGAACTCTTTTGTTCCACATGAATAGATTTTTAACATCGTCATCTTCCGATCCTCATTGACATGTCAACGTTTTCAAAATCGCTTCTGACAATGGCTTTTTCAGCTATATTACTATTTGAATTGACTTAGTATAGTGATGTCGAAGGTGCTTACCTTTGGTATGTTTCCTCTTGATGCTTTATTGAGCAGATCTGTCAACAGCTCTTCTTTATTTAATTCATTCGCAAAATGCTTCAAGAACAGTTCTAGAAGGCTCTGATCTTTCAGGTCCTCACTGTTCTGTTCCACCTTCTCACTGTTCTGTTTCACCTTCACTATGTTCTGTAACTTCTGTTTCACCTTCACTCTGTTCTGTTTCACCTTCTCACTGTTCTTTTCCACCTTCTTACTGTTCTGTTCCACCTCCTCATTGTCCTGTTCCACCTTCTTACTGTCCTGTTCCACCTCCTCGCTGTCCTGTTTCACCTTCTCACTGTTCTTGTTGTTAACTGAAATATTTTTAAATGTATAAGTTTTATTGCAAAACTGTGAAAACATATTATTAATCAGACTCAACAAATTGATCAGACTCAACAAATGCTTGGAAAACAATTATAATATAAATACAAATAATACAAATACAATATATTATATTGATGATCAATACCTTTTAACTTCCTTTCTCCATTGGTATCACTCGCCCCCTCCAAATTGCCGTGATATTTTTCCTTCTCGTTGATCTAATCTGTCTCCTCCCCATGAATCTGATTCCTCCCTGTTCCCATCGGTCTGACCCATAGATGTAAAAACGTTGGAAAATAATAAAAAAACTTTAAAAACGTAAAAAACGTTACAGAAATTTTAAAAAACGTTAAAAACGTTGAATAAAAAACGTTAGGTTACCGAAGTTTTTCGGAGCGCCATTAATGAATGTGCCATACCCACCCACAGGGAATCATAACTCAAGTCACACCATGCAAAACGACTGTGAAATTAAATAAACAGCAATAATAACGGCATAAATTTCAAAACACAGGTTCACATTTTCTTATACTGTATTTAAACAATGACGGCAAAAATGCTCACTCTATGCTGTATTGAGTAAATGCCGTTGCTAGCACCACACGTCCGGTATCTAGTAGGCATTTGAAGCAGGTGGGCTCACCAAGCGTGACGAGTAATTGTTTTTATGAATAAAAGTAAAAGCGGCAATTTTCGATTTGTGTTCTAGAAAACGAGTTATGCTTATGGGGCATCTGAACCCATTACTAACGCATCCAGGTGTTCAATAATTGCCCATTATACGCCCTTGCCCTGAGAGGAATAAGGCGAAGAATAACCCGTCTAGAGAGTAGGTACAGTATGTGCTTCAGAAACAATGCAAAGAATACAATGTAGACACTGCAGAGCTTTTGAAAAGGAAAAGTTGCATTAAATGTAGCGCCAACATGGAGACCAATTTTGGTAGGTAGTTTAAAGAAAATCTGTACTTTTAATTTTGCCAACGTTTTTTATTATAAAAAACGTTGGCAAAATAAAAAACGTTAAAACGAAGAAAACGTGGGAAAAATTAAAAAACGTAAAAACGTTTTTACATCTATGGTCTGACCCAAATACCACCTCTCAAATCAACAGCAGCATATAAGTATGTGTACTGTTAAGTGTCTCTCTGGCTGTACACTGATGATTTTTGCAATCTGTTGACACGGTTCGCAATACGACCCTGCTTCATTTTTCTGTGAATTCATCTCACTCCTTGAGTCATTGACTGCTTTTAGCTGCTAAGCGGTTGTAACCGGCGACCTAAACGACCGGGGAACACCCTCAGAAGTTAGTCCTCAAGGGTTCATTCAGTTTATTCAGAGGATCAATATGTACCAATTTATCGAGACCCCCAACACACTACTAAAGAGGCCTATTTCCTGTGTTGTAATAAATACTTCACTGAAAGTATTTAAATACTTTCATAAATACTTGGTTCTCAGGAAGTATTTAAATAGTATTTAAATACCCAAAAACCAGGGTAAGTATTTAAATACTGGCAAATAAGTTTTAAATAATGTTTTATATACTTGATAATGTATTTGACACGATTCGCCACAACCGTATTTTTGTGTAAAGAAATGTTAGTTAAAATTATTTCTAACAATGTCAATGTAGACCTACTTAACTGTTCAACTGTCTAAAACCATCAGTAAAGAAAATGTAAAAATGAACAGTCTATAAGAAACGTTATAATTATGTGAAAATTGCAATAAATCCAAAGTATTTAAATTTCTTAAATACATCTAAATACTCTATGGTATTCGAATACTATCAGGCCCACCGCAAGTGGGGGTGCAGGGGGTGCAGCTGCACCCCCTGGAAAAATGTAGGGGTGCAGTAACCCCTGAAAAGAAGATGGGCTGCACCCCCTTTCAGCTAAAATTCGTCAAAAAATAGCCAAAATTTGCTAAAACTGGCCCAAAAATTGCCAAAATTTGCTAAAATTGGTCCAAAAATTGCCAACATTTGCAAAAAATGTGCAAAAAATCGCCAAAATTTTGCTAAAATTAGCCAAAAATTGCTAAAATTGGCCATAAAATTGCCAAAATTTGCCCAAAATTTGCAAACAATTATCTTGCCCCAAAGAAAAGTGTGAAATGATGCTACTGCTTTTTTCTGGAGAAAATCTGCACCCCCTGATGAAAATTCGTTCCGGCGGGCCTGAATACTATCTAAATACTTAATTTTGGATGAGTATTTAAATACTTTCTTAAATACTGGACAAAGATTTAAAAAGTATTTAAATACTGAAAGTATTTAAATACTTTACAGCACTGCCTATTTCAGACTCTCATTGCCTCACATAACCTCCCGCCAGTTGATACCACTGCTTATGAGTCTGATCTACATAATCACAAATCGATGCACTAGAGTGACTAGACAAATATCCACCAGCCTGAACGATGATCCTATGCACATACTGGAATCTGGTATAGCTTTAACTGATATTGTTCCTATTCTAACTCAATTCGCCGATGCTTTGTCATCCAGTTAACCAGAACAAGTCAGCATCCTCACTTGCTAATGCTATCAATCATTCAGTTATCATCAGCATTCTCAATGAACTAGCCCCGCCGACCAAACTCGCCCATTTTACGATGGCGAAATTGGCGAATACCAACACGCACGCTGAACTCCATGCCGCCAGGAGCAGGCGTACAAAAAGCAATGAGACTCCGAATGAAACGAATGCATTCAACTATCTGCGTCTGCTCTCACGTCAAGCAGACTTCCTGTTAGGATAAATGGCGCTCAATATTGGCAGCAGTCTCAACATTCTACTATAACAATGTCTTTCCTTCCCTTACTTCCTATGTTCTCGTGTGACGTCAGCATTTCTTTTATGCTGCCTGTACATTGTCACTGTACAACGAATCTCGCATCATCTAATTAGCGATTAGCGATACTTTTGAAATAAGAATCGTTAGCTCTTGCCGGATTTAGTGATCGTTGCTTGCATCTTTGATTGTCAGTGTCTTGCAGTGTCTCTGTTGCTGTGGGCTTTTAAACATGTGTATCTTTCGGGAAATGCATTGATTTTCGATAGATACACATGTTTGAAAGATTGCTACCCCACGCATTGAACATCCACGCAAGCGAAGATTAGGCATCGGCTGACTAGGCAATCGGTGACTGTCACCCTCGGCAATGACTTTGGTTATTTACAAATTACAAGGATATATGTAGCAGTATAATCACTAATTTCTAATCAGCTGATATAATTTATTTAACTTTGGGACAATGATGCATAATTGTATATCACTTACTAACCTTTAAGCAGGAGCTTAAAAATAGAAAATCGTGTTAGCTGGTTCTCAGCATCGATTATTTGCTGTTCGCAAGAATCGCCTTTTTCTTCCTCTATTTTTCCACACAAGAGTGACAGTCTATAAGATAATATGAACTGCAAATTAGTCAAATTTCGCTAGTAAAATGTAAAAGTTTTCGGATTAAAATTTCCTATTCGAAGAAAAATTTTGGGTTTAGGCGAAGATTTTTAGAACGCCAATTATAGGAATCCGAAAATAGTTTGATCCGATTTGCATATTGACTTCTCGTACGGCGGTTCTATACACATATTTGTGAGATGCGATTCTAATATCTAATCGAATACTTTTCTGAACTCTCAGCATGGTTGTTAATGTCGCCGATACTATATTGTCGATTCATTATCGGCGATACTTTTTAAAGTATCGTCTACTGTTTTGTCGATACTTTTAAAATCAAGTATCGGTTTCTGCATTGCCGTCTTTTTGCCGATACTTTTTACAGTGCAAATTCACGATATACAATACCAATATTTTTCTATTGCTAACTTAGGTCTATTACCGCAGCCAAGGCTGGAGCGACCCACTTCGCACGCTATGCAAGGCAGGAGCGCCAGATGTATGGGGCGCAACAATCTGGCTGACAATTGCAGTACATGTAGTGTGGTCAGTCTCTACTCATCATTCAGATTTACTGCCGTTGGGTGTTCAGGGCTCTAACTAATCGACCTTCAAGACAAAGTACAGTAATTCAAGTGTCTATAGGCCTACTCTATAGACGTTTTCAAGAGGCTGTCCGTAAATGACGTCATAGGAGAGGGAAGGGGTTCAAACATTTGTGATGATGTGTGACGACGGGATAGGTGTTTATACAGAAACGTGACGTCACATAATGTTAAATATTGTTATTACTACCGCAATTTTATGAAAATACAAAGGTGAACGTGCGTATTTTACACTTATAATTATTATATTTCATTTTTAAAAAAATTTGAAAGGTTTCTGAATATCGTTTTGACTATAATAATTATAATGAATAATTTTCAACGAATGTTTTACAATACCTGCGTCATTCAAGGAATAATTGATTCGAACCATTAATTTTGACATCATACGTCGTCACAAAAGTCAGACCCTATATTTGAGGGGTCTGACTTTTTGTGACGACGTATGATGATAAAAAGGGAGAGGGGATATTAAAAACTGCCAAAATCGCGTGACGTCATTTATAGATGGCCCCAAGCTCTAGAAGTAGGGGCGAAACCCGCTTTATAGAGTCGTTGTTTTGTTTATAGAATCAGCGGTCAAAACTATGGTAGGGGGCAGTGGGAAAGAATAATTTAAGTGCAGTACTACACAGTGCTTTATTCTAGGCAAAAAGGTTTGGGAGCCCATTTCACATCTGTTTTGTCGTAAGAAATCATAATTCAATTTACTCACTGAAAACTATTGATATAGGCCCTATTAAATAAATAAACGTCCTTTACAAGAAACTAAAGAGACTCAAAGATTTATTTTATCATTAAAACAAACTAGAGTGAAAGTTGTGCAATACTGGTATTAGGCATCAACCTTTATAGTTTTCTCCAGTTTTCATCGGACAAATTGTCTTGATTTATTTTCTTGCTTTGTGAACCTAGAGCTGAATATCTGCCTCAAATCAGCCAAGAGCCAAAGTGCTTTGTAGGATAAAAATATGTAAGATGTGGACCCAGTAATCTGATGAATAAAAGTGACAAGACTGTTTTTGTCACAAGCGAAGTTTTCATTGGGGGTAATTAGCTAATTCATTTGTGAAAATCTCATGTACACTCGCTAGAAAAAAAACTTGAAATTGTATTAAGAGCATGTATCAGATGAAGCATTTTATCTAAATATATTCTTTCCATGAGGTATTCACGTAATCCATTAATGATTTCGTTTCGTTATGTTACAGCCTGCTAAACAAATTCTTGATTTCCATTTCCAAAAATTTCAACTGATCGTTAATGTTATCGGTCTAATGTCTCTGATCTAGTATGCGACCGCATTGAGCAAGTTCAAGATCCTCATTAGAGTAATTTCGCAACTGACTCACAAGGTTTCTTGTGAAAGACATTGAGATCAAACGCGGATTAATTATTACATATCAAACTATAAACGAATCTAGGAGAATAGAGTGCGGGAACGCCGAACCCGTGCGTTCCCACTGAAAAAGCACTTATTATTATTACTAAGACAATTTTTATAGCGCTGTAACATGGTTAAGTACCAAAATCAAAAGCGCTTTGACAACGCTGACATGTCAATGGTGAACAGAAGATGGCGATGTTGAAGTCCGCTCGGATGAAGAAAAACAAAACTCGCGGCCGAGAAATCCGGTGCGGTCGTAGGAAGCGGTCTTTCACTGGAGAACTGCAACCACCACGACGTTGTCAGCGCAGAACGGAAGATGTTGTTGGTCCGCGAGATTGGTAGAAGAATTTCCCGCAAGGAGACCGACGGCGATGGGCGGACCCGAAGACGGACGCCCCAGCCAGTCAGAAGTATTCCCCGGCGGCGAAATCCAAGAGCGGTCTTCCGAGAGAAATGTTTCGTCGCCGATATCAGCGAATCCGACGAAGATTGATTCAACGAAGTCCGAAAAACATCCTTTCTCGGTCGCGCTGTACCACGCGGCAGCCATTAGCGGCTGACCTTGGGAAGCTTTATACGAACGACGACCGATTCGAAACGCTCAGAACGACGTTAAAAAGCGAAGAACTGCAGAAGACCCTCGAAAAACCGACGAGTCGATGCAAAAGTCCGCTCGTAGAACATCGGATAAAGCCAAAACGGCGACGAACTCCGAAGCGCACACAAACGTACTTGTACTTGCACTTGTACTACCCTATGTATTAATTATTTGATGGGGGATGCAGGCGCAGTGCGCTGCTGGATCTAACTTTGGCGCCGCACGGGAAAGATATAATAGCCAGCTAAACAAAGGTTGCGCGTCGACCTGACTTCAATCAATCAATCAATCAGTCAGTCAGTCAGCCAATCAATCAGTCAGTCATTCAGCCAGTTATACAATCAATCAGCCAGTTATACAATCAATCAGCCAGTCAGTCAATCAATCAATCAATCAATCAATCAGCCAGTCAATCAATCAACCAACCAATCAACCAATCAATCAATCAACCAATCAATCAATCAATCAATCAATTAGTAAATCAATAAACTTTTATGGCGCCACCAACATAATGCCCAGGGCACCTACCGATGGCGCCGCAAATCAAAATAGTATAAGATCTTGACCTGCGCAAATCAAAATAGTATAAGATCCACGTTAAGGAGGAAAGATCAGTCAGAACGGGAGAGCAATCTAATGAGGAAAAGTCAAGTCAAACAGGTTTATTTAAGACCGGTTCTGAAAGATGATAGTGTTATATTTATACGAAGTCAATTTATTTATCTATTTATTTTCGTTTATTCCATAAGTGTTCTGTCGTGTGCTTTGTCTTACTAAATCGAAAGATTGGACGAAACACTGCGCAGGTATTCCAATAACGGCCTGGTTCCATGTGGTGGAATAAGAGCTCGTAAGCGACGGTCGCATTGAACGTACTTGTTTTTACTCGCCTCCGCATGATGCTCGCCGTTATTATAACGCGCAATTCTTTGTTCAACATCGCGCGATTACGTCGGCGCTATTTTGTCGGGGTTTTTGGAATTATTTTGTCGGCGCTGTTTAGTCGGCGCTGTTTTGTCGGCGCGATTTTGTCGGCGCTATTTTGTCTTGCGCTATTTTGACTGGACACCCACCACAAGACAGATCAATGGGATTTGAGAGATTCTCATTTATTATCACTAATTGACGAACGTTTATTCAATTAGAACAATGCACCAAGATATTTCCGAAAAAGACGAGAAGCAACCTCTTCAAAATTGCCTTGATTTGGAGGTTCTTCTGACAAACGACAACAAAATATGTGACGGGATTGGAATTATTTGAGGAAATTCGAAGATGCAGAGGCCTCCGAAATAGCTATCTTTTTTGTTATTGTCAACTTTAGCCCGGTTAGCTCAGTCGGTAGAGCATGAGACTCTTAATCTCAGGGTCGTGGGTTTGAGCCCCACATTGGGCGAATAGTTCTAGTGGCTTTCACACAGGCAGTAATGCCTCCTAAGTCACTTTAAATCACGCTAAGTTTAAGTTTTATTTTGAATTCTTTGTGATGATTGCAGTTGAAATACAATTATTTGTTGTGGACAAAAGTATCGGATTGGTATTGGTATTGACGATAGCTTTTAGCAGTGTTGTTAACAATCCTGATCTTCAGTATATCAGTCGTGCAAGGAATCACGGTCCAAGAACTGAGCTTTGTGGAACGTCGCTCAACACAGAGGTGAATGATTTAACTTGTCTACATATGAAACAAATTTTCTGCTGGATTAAGTATTATTGCTGATTACACCCAAATGCACTGTAGAAGGTGCTGATTCTAGATATGAACTAAAACTATTCAATGGATCAAATTTCTTCATAAATAAGAACTACTTTTTAGCGACATCGGTTTTCGGTCTCATCGCGCCGCCGGTGCTAGGCGGTCCGACTCGGTTTTCCGATCGCCTTCCGCCGCCGACCCTGCCTGATTGACGGCGTTTCTTTCACTTTCCGATTCACAGCCATCAAACGATGTGTCCGTGGCTGACGGGCAGGATGCATACTGAAGATGACTGATCCTCAACACAGGGTCCCGATTCTTCTCGTCTCAGGTCTTCGCTTCCGTCCTGGCGCAGGCCTCTTCCGAGAGGCACTGTAACTGGCTTCTCTTATCGCTGGTCACCGCTTAGTCTCCGCGCCTTATGCGATTTTTGTACATGTTTTGGTCACCGCTACAACTTTGAACCACGCCTACTTATTCTCGGTAAATGCGGCTGTCTTCCGCTCCCTTAAGACAGGCGGCTATGACTATCCGCTGTTGCGGCTTCTTAGCACGCTTGGTTTCTTCTGCTCTCACTCCTAGACAGGCAGCGACGTTTTTTTCTCCTCAGCGTCTTCTATCGCGCTTGATTTCCAAATTATTTCTTTCTTTTAACCAGTCCTCCCTTAAAACATCAGTTACTGAACTCGAATCGGGTTTTTCGTTGATTGCATAGTGGATGTCAGCTAATCTCTTTGCTCTCAATCCTTCCAAAACAAAATCTCTTTCAATTGGACTACCACAACAATTAAAAAATTGAAAATCCCACACTGAGTTTAGCACAAAACACAATAACAACCCCTGTTCCAATTGCAGACAATCTTGGATTTACTTTTGACTCTTCCCTAAATTTTGTAGCTCACATATCCCAACTATCGAAAACCTGTTATGCTCACATTCGAGATCTACGTCGCCATCGTCCCTACCTTGATATATAAACTGCTTCCACTATTGCCACTTCAATAGTTCACTCTAAGTTAGACTACTGCAACTCACTGTTTCATAGTCTTCCAAAAGCTTCCATATGTAAACTCGATTCAATTACTCACAAATCACTCAATCAATTCACTCGGTTCAAAATGCCTTACACGTACGTAGCTCGCGCAGTTACCAAATCACTTCAATTCTACCATATTACACTATTATTCAAGTCTCTGCACTGGCTGAAACTAGCAGAACACATTAAATATAAAGTAATATCGATGACTAATAATTCACTTCATACATCAAAACCAGTCTACCTACGAAATCTGATAATCCCACAACCTCGATATACTCGTCCTGTCATGTAACTTTCCTTTGTCCTCTGAATCAATCATCTCTCAAAGTTTACAAATCGTGCTTTTTCATATGCTGCACCAGAACTTTGGAACTCAAATCCACGATCCCTCCGCTATCTACACAATGGTCAAATAACAAATTCTGAGTTACAATTTTCTTCCCCTTTTGCAACATCTCCTCAAGTTTTTCTCTCTAAACTTAAATCATTTCTCTTCAAAAATCATTTCCTCCATAGCTGTAACGTTCCAACCACTGGCCTTTGGATTAAATGGCCCTGCTTGAATATCCCCCTTTGGCTATAGCCACTTCATTTTAAGATTAAGCGTCTAGGAATAAAGTGCTACTTCAAGGCTGCTTTTGAAAGTGCTATATAAATTATTGATATTTTACTTACTTACTTACTTAGTGTCAGATCCAAGAATTTAATCAAAATTTGTTATTTGTAAAACTTAATGAAAGTCGATAAGACTTACTCTTCTTTCAAAATCTGCTCCAGTTGTTTCTTTTTTCTCACCTAAAACACAATTGATAACACGATTTTACTTATAAAACAATAAATATTTAAGCTTTTCGACCTTGTAAGTAAATTCATAAAAAACAAGGATGACGAATTTTTTCTCACTTATTAAATTATACACTTTTAATCATATTACAAAATAAAAGTAAATAAATTATTAATGCTAACTGCATTTTCATATCTTACAAAAGGATTAAACAAAAGTTTTGAGATTAAAGCATAAATCATGAAGAAATCACGAGCTTATCGCATTTGTCATTAGTGATGTTGGCAGTTTACTACGGCATAGTGGACTGCTAATATCAGCAGCCTTTATTTTTTTCTGTCGTTTGAGATGAAAAGCTAATCTGTGAATGATTTTAAAACTGAACAGTTACTTATTCCTATTCTAGCAACATTTGTTTAGGTTCAATGGTATTTACCAGTGAGTAAAGAGATGTCATCATTTCCGATGATCCCATAAAATCATCATCATTTGTATTATTATTACTTGTATCACTTGTGGCTTGGAACGTGTAGTAGTAGTAGTAGTAGTAGTAGTAGTAGTAGTAGTAGTAGTAGTAGTAGTAGTAGTAGTAGTAGTAGTAGCAGCAGCAGCAGCAGCAGCAGCAGCAGTCAGGCCCACCGAGAGAAATTAAATTCCGGGCCCCTGTGCAGAATGGCCGGCGGGCCCCGAGAATTTTTTAAAAATTGCTGACAACCCATTTTGTGCTTGTCATTGGTTTAACCCAAATTAACCGACACGATGCCATGTTGCAACTCTCGAAAACTAGTGATGACCTTTTTTCTTGTCGCTCTTTTTCACACTAAGTAGCGTCATTTCACAATTTTCTTGGGGGCGAGACAATTTTTTGGCCAGATTTGGCCAAATATTGGCAAATTATGGGCAATTATAGGCAAATTTTTGGCAATTTTTGGACCAATTTTGACAAATTTGAAAATTTTTGACATTTTCCGTCAAATTTTGGAAACTTTTGGCGATTTCTTGCACATTTCACATTTATTTATTCACTTAATACATTATTTCTTTATATTCTTTGGGGAGGGCCCTCCTGCCCCTCTCCCAAATGACGCCCCAGTTCACACTGTTCATTCTGATGCTTTTGATGTCCTCAAGTCCGGGCCCCCTTTTACTCGCCGGGCCCCCTTTCTTTATTGCTATTATTGGTATTAGGCCCTATTGTTAATTATGCATATTCATCATCGGCCCGGGCCCTCTCGAGACCGCCGGGCCCCTGTGCATTTGCCCCCCTCGCCCCTCCCTCTCCGAGGCCCTGGCAGCAGCAGTAGTAGTAGTAGTAGTAGTAGTAGTAGTAGTAGTAGTAGTAGTAGTAGTAGTAGTAGTAGTAGTAGTAGTAGTAGTAGTAGTAGTAGTAGTAGTAGTAGTGATTCATAAATAATAATAATAGGCCCTAATAATAATAATAATAATAATAATAATGATAATAATAATAATAATAATATTATTATTATTATTATTATTATAGATGCTTAGAGATTTGAGTTCCGTAAATTTATATTTACGGGTTCCTTTTACGGTTTTACAGTATACGTTTATATAACGTAAATAGATGTGATTTTGCTAAAGGAAATTTGCACAACATCAAGCCAAGACAATATTACATGACGGATTATTTGTAGGCCTATAGCCTACAACTACCAATCATGCTGAATTTTCTAAGCTATTTTCTGCAGATGATAATCGCATGATATTTAAAATATAAGCAGAATTTTAGTAAAGCATTACCGTGATTACCTATTACTGCTGTAATAAGAAATATTTTTAGCGTTACGTAATTTTATATAAACCGTGGGTTGGAGGAGTTGACAGTGAAAATCTTTACAGTTCGCGTCGCGGAAAAACAAAAATCAGTAAACTTTATGAAATTGAATGCTATAAAAAACAGATTTCTCATATAAATCACCTATTTCTAGCAACTTTGTCGTAAAAATAAGCCACATTTTGTCAAATTTAAACAGATGAGCCTATGAAACCGATACCACCTTGTTCATTGTAAGAATTTTCACAGCCCCTGGTCCAAAATGCATATTAAATTTGGCGTGGTCTTGTGGCGAACCGCGTTTTAAGTACTTTCCGGGGATGGCTGACGCCCGGCCGCTGCGCATGACGATATTTCTCAATTAAGGTGTGCGGGTGGTCGATTTAGCTGTTGGGCTAAAGTTTCACTAGCAGATGAATGATATCTTCACACACTCTCTCTGGACTTTACTTCTTCCGTGGAGCTCTATAATAGCAATTCCCGGATACTACATAGGGTATTCTTTCAAGTACTACCTTCTTGACTTCCGGGTACTACCTCCACTTAGGCTATTTCATGTAGCCTGCTACCTTTACCTCTGCTATGAAGAAATCAAAATCGCAACAGTCTTCTCGATTTCCTCTATAGCAGCGTTGTCCAACCGTTATGCTATTGCGGGCCGCACAAAAATTTCTAGACCCTTTGCGGGTCAAGAAAGTTGTAGCACTTAATATGGGATAATTATGATATATGTAGGCTATGCCATGTCATATAAAAATGTTATAAAATAAGACTATATAGTATATACGACTAGTATAAGCTTAACTGTTAACCAACAAATAAAAAACCACTACGGCGGTAACTGCTATTAACAGCTATATTGCTATAATATTACCCTTTCAATATAGTATTTCAGTTAAAATTAAGTAGTAAGTTAGTATTCTACCGACTTAGTGTCTTAGTTAGACTTACTAAGACTAGTGATAGTCATTCGATTGCTTTTATTCAATTTCAATCTAATGATCCGTTCTATTCTATTGAATGAAGACTTTCTAATCTAGTGCGAGCACTGCGGAAAAAGTTTTTCTCTAACAATACCAGCAATGTCAATATCAATGCTTGTGACGCCAAGTCGGATACAAGAAACGAGAGTGTTATTACATTGGCAAACTGCTCAAAACGGCGTCAAATTTTAACTGAGCGAGAACGAGACGCAGCGAAATGACAAATGTAAGTAAATTAGTAATAAGTAGCAAATAAGTAAATTTAATAACCGCCGTCACCTTTGAGGTGTGGATAAGTAGGCAATTTGGTAGCCTCCTAGTCCTAGTATAGTCCTATAAGATAACGGTGATAGCGGTCCTATAGCTAAAATTGTCATTTTCCCAAACTCGGTGGCGGGCCGGATGAAAATGGCTTGCGGGCCGAATCCGGCCCGCGGGCCGCCAGTGGGACAACCCTGCACTATATCAGAGACTACTTCGTTCAGGCACTGTCTCGCTCTCTCTATCTTCATATACTACCTCTACCTTTTCTTAACTCAGGTACTATCTCACTGTCTTGGCCGATTCGAGCACCTCACAGTGGGCAACTCTTCAGGTACTACCAAGGGATCTACCGGACCTTCTACCGGGATCTTTCCCTCCCTAACCGTGTCGCGATTTCTCTTTTGTGTGGCATACCCGCCCCTTGGGAACCGTTTTCGTGGTGGATTCAACTGTCAACACTTCCCTAGCGGAAATGCAGTACCAGCTCCAGTTAAGGACGGTGCATCCACCTATATGGTATTCCGAGTTTCACCTCAGTCTACCGGTCACTATCTACCTTAACCATTAGCGCCACCTAACGACTACTGGATAAACTACTTTTATACTTTAACTATTCTTTATTGTTGGACCTCAGTCGCACCTGTCTTATCTATTATAATAATTTCGTTACAGTCTGCAGTGTTATATCTCGAATATAAGACTTCATTTCAAATTTTAAAGTGCAGCGGCGCCACCTAGCGAAAATCAGTCCAGGAAAACACGCTCATAAAAAGTTTGAGCTGCTATGTTTGATTGCTGAAATTAATGACTGAAGGCTTTGACACATTGTACTGTATATATGAGTTTTCTTCCTTACAAAAACGTCATATGAGATTCCTATATCTACGCTGTTGACTGGGAAATGATGGAATTTGTCATCCCTCCCCTTCTGCAGGACATAAGTTCAGAAACCATTGCCCTTAGGCTTAATGTGAAAATAAGTTTGCATACTATCCATGTCATGCAGGAGAGGTAGAAAGAAATAGAGCCTCTCAAAGCTGTTTCTACAGCAAAGATTACGGACATGAGTCACGCCATGGGGTTATAATTCAGATGAAAAAAATCAAGATCGCAACAGGATCTCCTCGACTTCCACTTCGAATACTGTAAATTAGTCTAACTCATTTCACGAATAATCAAAACTGTACAGATCTGTGTAATTTCTACAGAATGGTAAGAGAGACGTTATTTACCTTCACTTGAAACGAGTGATTGGTCTTTTCCTCTACGTGTAGAGATATTATGCATACATCCGTTTTTTTGCCTGAAAAGTGAATTACAACCACTTTAGAAAATGACAACAATCAACAAATAGCTCAAAATAATGAAACGTGTTATTCTTGATGAAACTGCAGAAAGCACTGATTTGAGTGCAGATATGCTACACTTCATACGAACAAAGTTCGCCTTCTTTTGACAGTGCGGGCATTTTCTTTGGGTTTCGATGTAGCCAACGTGCTGGCCCTTCCATCATATCCCAGAGATGGACATGGGTTGGGATAACCCATGGGTTGGGTTGGGTTGGGTTGGGTTGGGTTGGATTGGGTTGGGTCATAAATTTAGGCAGTTGTGGTGGGTTGGGTTGGGTTGGGTTGCAAAACGCTGATTTGCACGTGGCACAGTGCACACATCATACATTGGTTATAAAAAAATGGTTATTGTTTTCCGCATTTTCATGTAACAAATTGCCGCCAAACTGTCGCTGGCAATACTGGCTTATGACGGATCTTAGTTAAGCGATTGGCGGGTGGGGGAGCCAGGAGCCCAGGACTGTCTTGAGCCCCTGGGTCTATTGATCCAAACACAGTTGTTCCTATATAATAAAGCATTAAAGGCATAAGTCTATCTCCTTTGATACATAAAACCCCCTCGCCGTTGTGGCCGTTGCTTTCTCGATATTGTGCAGCGTCATATGCCTATAGGTAAATGTTGATCCGCAGCCACAAGGTATTTGCATAAGACCGGTGGAAGTAAATAATTCAAGGCATTGAAATCGAGAGTCGAAATTGATGAAAGAAGGAAGTAACTTTCTTTGAACCATCCACTGTAAATCCATCTTAAATTCTTAATCCCCTTATTGACTCCAATAACATTTATGAGCTACTGCGTGGGAGTGCGTGCGAACTTGCTAAGCAAATGCTATAATGGCTCTAGGGTTCCTTATACGTTAGTCTTTCAACATTTGAAGCTGAATTTTAGAGAGTATAAGTACAAATTATAACACGGACGTCTACCTTCCTTTGCACGCCAATGATAATTATAATGGCGGAAAACATAGGCCCTACAGCGACATATGAGAGGTAATTTTTTAAAATGATTTGTATGTAGTAATTGACAAATTGTTGCTTAGCAATAAATTTGCTGAATATGTTTACCTGAAGCTTGGGTGGGTTGGATTGGGTTGGGTGAATACTTGCAATTGCCGGCATGGGTTGGGTTGGGTTGGGTTCGAGATTTGATGGGTCGGGTTGGGTTGGGTTCTAAAAAATGGACCCATGTCCATCTCTGTCATATCCTGCACTCGCTTGTCAAGGATTGGCGTTTTCCAAAATGGTCGTCTATTTGAAGTTGTTCAGAGTATGTCTTGTTATATGCAATCTCTATATCTCTCTTCAAACCAAGAATATACATTTGAAGAGGCTGATGTGAAGATGATTACAGTATGAGTATGGATAGCAGGAATTCTGCATTGAAACAGCAAAAAAGTAAATAAATAGTGCCACCACCACTTTTTGGAAAGAAAGCTTATCCGATAACAATCACTATTTTTGTCCATACAGTCGGTGTGCCATGCAGCAGTTTTATTGCATAAGGCTGGTCGATTTCTGACTCTGCAATGCCGGACAACCTTTAAAATAACGTGGCAAATTTTATTCGAAATCTTGCACTTATCAAGTTTGCATCTATGATATATGCAAGTGCGCCTCTTAAACTCTTAAACATGTCCATGTATAATATTCAATAACTTAACAGTGCTCTAGGAAATATTTTTGACATGAAATTCAGACTTTGTTGATATTTAAATTTTTAAAACTATTTACTTATTTCATATTCTCATTCCTAGCCTAGTTGTCTAAATAACGGGATATTTCTATCCCTTCAGGCAAACTTTTTCTATTCTTACATTTACAACATCCTTCCGGAATTGTGGAATAAATCACAAAATTAATTTTGGATTTTAAAGCACTTGTATAGAATAAAATATTTATGAACTTCAGCTTAAGCCTTTTTAAAAACTCAGTTACGTAATCAAATGTGTGACAATGCATAGGCCTATATAGCCTACATATATCTATTAATTAGCACTGAAAGAGTCAAGACAAATGGAAGTATTATGTTGTATAACTGATGAACTGATGAATAAACGAGTATCAATTTCAATTTCTGCAATAGGCCTAAAACAGTTTAATGTTTGAACAAAACAGTTTAGTAATCAAAATGCCCTGTCTTTGTATTAACTGCTAAGGACTGTTTACACATTTTAGTTAACAGTGATTACATAATGTTGGAACATCTTGCTTCATGCTTTCCTGACAGCAAACGCATCAATGAGTTCATCGAAATCAATAAATCTCAGTTTTTCATTCTTTATACAGAGAATACCCAGGCTAGACAGTCGCTCTTGTGACATTGTTGAACGAAGGTCACTTTTGATCCTTCTAAGCCTACAAAATCATCTCTCGCCAGATCAGTTAATGGCCACTAAACACAGATACAATCTCAAAATTGTTTCCTCTTTTGGGAAACAACCTGAATTATCTCCTGTTTTATTATCTGGTACATGTCTTGGTGGTTGAAATTTTCCTTTTCTGCATGAGCCTGTTTGATAATACAAGTGGAAAGTCTAGAGTTCATCAACAAGATTGAGATCACCATCACTTGGATATTCTTGTTTCTACTCGCCATTTTCAATTCTACGAATTATGAAACCCGTACCAAGGAGATTATAATGACGAGGTTGTATGCAAATAACTCAATCGTATGGCAAAAATAATTATCGTAAATTTTAATTTTCCCCCAAGAAAAGGGGACCTCCAGGCTACGGGGCCCTGTGCTAGAACACACCTTAGCACAATGGTAAATGCGGCACTGGTCACTCAAAACAGCCATATCTAATATAATGTAATCAACAACTTCTATAGTATATTGTCACTTCATAATGCATAGAAATATCAGCCGATTGCATATAAACGCCAATCGTACAAGTTCCAAGTCAAATCCAGGAATATTTGCCGGGACATTCAAATGACAGTCTATAGTAGATGATGCAGGTCAAAAAGATAAGATATTGGCTTTGTTCTATAATTTGATATAGAATTAGCTGTATTTTCTAGGCGCACATGCCCAGGTAACGAGTTCCAGAGTTTCAGGAAGGTTACGGAGAAAGCACGAGTAGGTCTACCAACTGTTCGACCATGAGGGAGTGAAAAAGTTATTTCAGTTGGGGATCGAATCGAGTAGCCAATTTGTCTCTTTGCACAGAGTTTCGATGAGCGGTGGCTGACCGTAGCTCTCAAGTTCTACATGCCAAGTAGGTTGAAGAGGCAGATTTTGAAGTGTATTCTCTCCTTAAAGGGAAGCCGCTGGAGACTCTTACGAACTTGGGTTCGAATCGAGTATTTGTCTGTTTGCATAAAGTTTCGATAAGTGGTGGCTGAGTAGCTCACAATAAAGAGTTCTTCATATCAATTCGTAGGTATATTCAGACATCCGTCGCCATTCTACTCGTACGTGCATTCGTTCTGTCTCGGATAGACTATTGATTGCAATAGCGTCCTTCTCGGCCTGCCAGATATCCAGTTGAATCGCTCACAATCCGTCCTGAATGTTTCAGTTCGCCTGATCTTCGGCTGTCGTTGGAACGACCACGTGGCACCTCCTCTCCGTGACAAACTTCATTGGCTTCGAATTCCCGAACGCATCATCATCAAGCGATGCTTCATCATCATCATCGTCGTCAAACATCACCATCATCATCATCATCATCATTTCTAGGCGCATAATTAAACCTAATGCGCCTCGGCTTCTGTACTAAACAAATATGTTATCAGAGATGCGAGAAAAGATTCGATGGAAAGTGTTTCGTCTCTAAGATATGGCGGTAACGAGTTCCAGGGTACTGGGCCATTTACTCGAAAGGAACGATCACCGATTTTAGTTCTTGTGCGAGGAACTGATAGTATTCGCGTCGATAGAGACCTCGTGCTGATCGATCGGTTTCTGCCAATGTCACTTAGTAGCTTGCAGTCCCTCATAAGGTTTGTTCACTTATCGAGCATTGAACGATCCTCTCTGTCCGGATTACATCGCTTCGCTTGTCTCGAGAACCACTACGAAAGATTGTCGTATTTAACTTCGCTCACGGAGCTACGACCAGTTAATTGTTCAACCTCCAGCCAAGACCGCTAAGTTTGGAGACAGATCGGCTTCACGCGGTAATCCGATTTCATGGAATTCGCTGCCTGTTAATGTCACGAAAACTCACGTTTAGGAAAAGGCAGAGATGTAATGAGGAGATTAAAAACTGTCTGGAAAAGCAACAACATCAGCATTAAAAACAAAGGAAGATTAATGGAATGTATGGCATGGAGTGTAGCAACTTATGGATGTGAAAGCTGGACCATCAAAAAGAAAATAAGACAAAGACTAGATGCCTTCGAAATGTTTTCTCTCAGAACAATGCAAAGAATATCATGGATAGAAAAACAAACAAACGAAGAAGTCATGAAAAGAGCCAATACCAAACGAAAGTTCTTTCGCATCTGCCAAAGACTCAAAATGTCTTATTTTGGTCACATACAAAGAAACACTAAAGATAATCTACAACAAACAATTCAACAAGGTATCATGCCAGGAAAAAGACATAGAGGTCGGCCGAACAGAAGATGGGTGGACTATATAGAAGAATGGACTGGAATGGCTATAACAACAGCAACAAAAGCATCAACAGAAAGAACTACCTGGAAATGCCTGATTCATGACGTCACCTTATCTTCAACTACTGAAGGAAAGAGGAAATGATAATGATGATGATGATGATAATGTCACGAAAGCCAATTGTATTGTATCATTTCGGAGGAATCTAAAGACGTACTTGCTCAATAAATCATACAGGTGACATTTGTTAAATCGCCCTAGACTTTGGCCTCGGTCATGTGCACGGCGTTACATAAGTTGTCTTAATAATAATAATAATAATAATAATAATAATAATAATAATAATAATAATAATAATAACACTGGTCTACGTCAATTTTGCTGACTTGAAGACAACATGTGATCTTTATGTATTTTGGTGTGCTGAATCCAAAAATCACAGCCATTTTCTCCTATCACGTCCAGTTTTTCCGCAAAACGCTGTTTACTGATTTACTGTTTACTGTAATAATGTAGCATTATGTATTATAATTCTTTAGCTATATTGAATATGCAAAAAGATAAGGATGTGCAAAAAGATATGCTTAATATGCAGTGGGCATAACTATTTAATAATACAACAGTTTAATAGGCAGTTTTAAACTGCAGACGTCAGCAATTTATGGATATAGGCCTATATGTAAGAAGCGTGAAACCGACGGCAGCATTCAGTCGGCTTACAAGTCGCAGCAAATTTAACTCTTCTAAATAGCTTTCTGTGGAATATGTCACCCAGCACTCGAACACTTCGTGAGCAGTGCAGGAATGATCCTGACAAATTTTGCTACATTTGTGGTTGTTTTACAACACCTAAACAAAGGAGAGAGGTGTCTGATTTTGTGCATAAAGCTTAGCATGCATATTTCGCAGTTAAATTGGGTGACCAGGAAAACCTTGGGCACCACATAAAGTGTGCAGGACATGTGTTGAAAGACTCAGACAGTTCATAATGTGACTAAAGGTCAGAGAAAAAAGTCTTAACTTTGGAGTTCCAATGGTGTGGCGAGCCTCGAAACCATGCATGTTGATGACTGCTACTTCTGTTTGGTAAATATTTCAGGCATGTCCACAAAGACAAAATCTTCCATCCAGTATCCAAATCTCCCCTCTGATCTGAGACCAGTTGCTCACTGTGACAAAGTTCCTGTACCTATTTGCACTACTTTGGGAGTTTCTTACGAAGATGAATTTTGTCAGTCAACAGACACCGATTGCGAAGATTTCGTGGCCTTAGAAGTTGACGCTGGAATGCACCAAACATTCAACCAAGCTGAGTTGAATGACCTAATATGAGACCTAGATCTGCCGAAGTCGTCAGCAGAGTTACTGGGTTCAAGACTGAAGGAAAAGAATCTGTTCAGTGTTGGCTCCAGGAACCACGCTTATGTATCATGGCAGAGAGAATGAATCTTTTGAAATATTTCCTTATGGAGGAGGAGTTTGTATACTGCATCAACATCAAAGGACTTATTGAATCAATGGGATGTTATAGTTGTAGACAAGATGCTTTTTACGACCTGATTACTTACTGACTTACTTGGCAACTTAAGAGTCGAGAATTATGACCTTTCAGTTCAAAAATTCGAAGATTGCTTTTCGAAGACTGGGAGCAAACATGAGTGTCAAGTTGCATTTCTTTCCTAGCTACCTGAACTTCAAATCTTGGAGCTATGAGTGAAGAACAAGGAGAATGCTTCCATCAAGACATCAAGACCATGGAACGTAGATATCAAGGCAGATGGAACTCAAACATTATGGCAGACTACTGCTGGTGTTTACAGCGTGACAACTGTGACCATAACTATACCGGAGCATCCAAAAAGAGAAGATTCCATTCTCAAAACTTAAATTTAAGCAACTAGCTATTGCTCTTATTGCTCTCTTAGTTAGAAGACAGACTCATTTTTGGGCTGAATAAAAAATATTACGTGTTATCGGTTCTTCAGAATTTCCTATTTTCCCTAATGTTTGACTTTAACGCCTTTAATTAAGCATTCCTCATTTGCGAAAAAATTTGACGTATTGCATAATTTTTGACTTCATATCTGGAATCAGCACCTCTCAATTGGGTAAAATCAGCAAAAATACCTAGGTCAGCAGAAATTTTTTTTTAAAATGTAGACCAGTGTAATAATAAAAGAGACGGATTTTGAAGTTTATCTTCTCCTTAATTAAATGGGAAGTCCCTGGAGACTCTTACGAACTAGGGTTATGTTCCCTTTTATCTGACTGCTAGAACCGACATAATTTTAGGGCAGTGGCTTAAGGGGCACAGGAATACCTAGGTCGGACTGCTCAGTGGGCCTAGGGGCTCTCACTACTCACCCACCGTCTCATTTTCGCAACAATACCTCTTTTTCTTTTGCCGTTTCGTACCGTATACTTAGACTCAATTAATCGAGTGCACATTAAAGTCTATCTCATACAAGATCACCAAGTCAGTAGCAAGCAATTTCCTAATTATTTGGTCAGTATCGTCTTACCCAACCAGTTGTTCTTTACGAGTGAAAAGAGACCAGAAAACACACCGATCGAAAAGAAAAGCAAGATGATGGCTAAATCCTAGTCTTCCTATACGCAAAGAGAACTCATGGAATGCTTCTGTGAGTATGAAATTCTTGGGAATTATATTGAAATTGGAAAAATGTAATAGTTTTTTATATAGCGCCAGATGACTGACTAACTATCATTTGATAGTGATTCAAGGTAGGGCAGAAATAGAATGGGACTCAGAGAAGTCAGTACTGCCGCTGCCGAGCGCTTGCATATAGACAGACAGACAGACAGACATTCTGGAACAGTGATGGTGAATCACCAGATGGTGAGCTGAGGAAAAATCAGACCTAAGTACTGGAATGTCGACGGACACAAACATTGGCACTGACAAACAGAAGGTGTGACTTTGAGATATAATAGGAAACCAGGAGATAATGAGGGGCAGTTGGAATCGGTATCAGTCTGAAGTTAGTAGTCAGAGTAGTCAGTAGTTGTTAACCGATTTTCAGTCACTGATGCACCTTGAACATTGAAGCGATTGAAATAATGTAGTCAATAACTATGTTACGTTAAGACTTTAAGACTTTGTATTCAACTACAGTTTGTCTAGTTCACCCATTAAATATTGCATGTATAAAACATCGCCAGGCGAGTCGCTCTGACCTTTTGTAAGGAGAGATATTGTACAAATAATCCTCCCTCTTACACTTCTACAGTGTATATGTACAAAGTTTCTTGGAACAGATAATATTCGATTTTTAATTATTTGATGCCAGCTTTATATTTACTGATTCTTTACCAGAATTTTGATTTGGAATTGCTTCGACCATTGGACGGGTGTACTTAAGACAATAGGCTTCATCGCCACGATACATCGACAGCACTTTTTTCTGAAAGGAAAATGGCAACAAGTATCTGTCAAATTATTACACTGTGAAGAAGAACAAAGAAACTTCCACAACTCAGTTATGATCAGAAGCTATGAATAATGCGCGAAAATAATATTGAGGAAATTTATGGTGGCGTTAGGGGTGACTGGTGATGCATCCCTCCACCCAGTGGCGGTTCCAGGAATTATTGGTGGGGGATGAAAACAAATTATGACAAGTTGGTGGGGGATATGGAAAAAGAGAAGGAGAAGAAAAAAGTAAATAAAAAGGGTTATTCGCGGTCATTTTCCCTTAAAATTTAAAAGAAATGTTCCATTATTTCCCAAAAATAGGTTGACAAGCAAAAAGGTCATTCGTAGTATTTTAAAAAAAATTAAATTTTAAGAAACCTCCAGAAAACTGGGTTGACAAACAAAAAAGGTTATTCGCAGTACTTTGTTTGCTAAATTTCTCTAGATTTCATAAACTTTAGCGAAAGACCGAAAGATATGTTAACAAGCAAAAACAAACCACGGTGGAGGATGCATCCCCAGGAGGACGACGACGATGACGATGATGACGATTGCGACAATGACGATGATGATGAGGATAATCGGGATGACGACGACGATGATGATTATGATGATGAGGACGACGATAACGATGACGATGATGACTATGACGGCGACGATCATGATGATGATGACGGCGATGACGTTGATGACGACGACGACGATGAGTATAATGATGATGATTATAGTGTGGTGGTGGTGGTTGTGATGATGATGATGATGATGATAATGATGATGAGAACAACGATGACGTCGATGACGCTGGCGATGACGATTGTGACGGTAATGATGATGATGATGATGACGACGACGACGATGATCATAATTATGATTATGATAATGATGGTGATGAGGACGACGACGATGGTGGAGGTGGTGGTGGTGATGATTGTGGTGATGATGCCGACGATGAGAAAGAGGGAGGAGAAGGACGACGATGACGACTACGACGAGGATGATGATTATGATAGTGGTGGTGATGGCGATGGGTGGGTGGGTGGTGGTGATGATGATGATACTATTGATGACGGCGACGATGATGATGACGACTACGACGATGAGAATGATGTTGGTGATGGTGATGATAGTGGTGGTGGTGATTATGATGAGGACGACGACGATGACGATGATAATGGTGATGGTGTGATGAAGCCGATGATGATTATAAGGAGGATGACGATGATGATGGTGACGACGACGATGACAATGACAATTGAGGACAATGACGATGAGGACAATGACGATGAGGACAATGACGATGAGGAATATGATGATTCGGATGATACGGACGACCACGACGACGATGAAGATGATGATTATGATGATGAGGAGGACGACCTCGACGATGATGACGATGACGATGATGGTGGTTGTGTTGGCGATGATGATGCCGACGATGATGATGATGATGAGGAGGAGGAGAACGATGATGATGACGACGACGATGACGACGACGATGATGATGATAATGATGATGATGATAAATGTGATGGTGATAAGAGGTAAAGGTAAGTAAAGCTAGACCCCATACTCGAGTCCGAGCGTTGGGTTTCGGTGCTTATCTTTGGTCTAGGCACTCAGCGACGTTGGTGCTATGAATCATTGATAGGTTACAATTACTTTTTCCCAGACCCACTTTTTACCTCGCAGCCGCTGCTCCTCAGTTTACCACCGCTTCTAGCGAGTAAAGCTGAGCCGACCTTAGGGCTCTTGCGGAAATCGAATCCGCGATCTTCTGCTACATCGTATACAGTGTTGTTACCACTCTACTAACGTCCTGATGATGATAAAGAATGCATAAATGTAATGGCAATAATGATGGCCATGACTATTGTAGTATTCAAAACATAAAAATTTACTGTACTTCAGATTCTTCAATCTTCGGCTGCTCAAACGTCGACTGTGATCGACCTTCCTGCATACGTTTGATAATTCTTACGAACAAGGCTTTTGCAGCATTTTTGGAGTCTTTTTTTTCTTCAATTTCTTTTACGTGAGTTGCAAATGTTTTGTCATTCTTTTGCATTTCACTTTCTATAATGCGATCGACGGGGCCATTTATCTTACCGACGATCAACAGAGCATCTGGAAGAAATATGCAATTTCATGCAAATAATAACGGAAACGGCATTGGACAATGGACAAATGGACTGCCTGACGCGACGCAACGGCAACTTTATACTTAGAGGTATGCAAGACTATGCAAGCTCTTTGCTGATATTACAAACTGGCTCAGTTCATTGGCATCTACTGTATATGCTTCATTAATACATGTTTTAGCGTTAGACATACATTACAGTGTAACTCTCAAATGATCTGAAATATTGTGTAGTTTAAATTTCTTACAAGGCAATGAGAGAAATAAATTCTATCAGTCTACTATTTCTGTTTAAAATCATTTCAAATTATGTGATCAATACATTTGGAGCCAAAATTTTGTCAATTCAAGTGTGATAATCGCCGTTTGATCAATGGTTTAGACCGCTGTAGGCCTATATTCAATTGCCAAATTAATGCAAATAACGATATTGTACTGTAATGCAATCAACTAATTCCTATAGCGCTCATGTAGTTCGAGATAAATCTCCACTTATAGCATTCATTTGGTGAAAGCATCGGTTTTTTCAACAATGAGATTACAAATTGTTGGCATAAGGGATCGTCCATAAATGACATCACGCACTTACGGGGGTTCAAACATTTGTGACGATGTGCGACGACGGGGGAGGGCTTTTTTCCAGAAATGTGACGCCACATAATACTAAATATTGTTAGTAATATCGCGATGCTAAGTCGCCTCAAAGTTGAACGTATATTTTACAGTTATAATTCATTTTTAAAAACAAATTTGAAAAAGTTTCTGAATTTCGCTTCAACTATGATACTTATAATGAGTCTTTTCAAACGAATTTATTGCAATACCCGCTTTATTCAAGAAATAAGTGAATTGAAACATTAATTTTGACACTATTGGATGAGGGAGGTTAACGCTTTGTGACGTCATTTTTTAGGATGTCTGACTTTTTGTGACGACTTGTGACGAGGAGTAGGGGGTAAAAAATCTGCCAAAATCGCGTGACGTCATTTATGGACGACCCCTAAGACAGAAAGACAACAAGGATACGTAAACCGAATCAACTGTTGCACAACGGAGAACGTTTATTCTCGCGAGGAAACCCTCTCCTCTGGAATTCGCTACCGGTCACAGTGTCGACGGCCACCTCATTAGAGGACTTTGCGATCAAATTAAAGACTTATTTATTCAACATCTCGTTTCCACGTTTCTTGTAAAGAGCTCTTGACTTTGGTCCTTGCTATGCTACGGCGCTATATAAATTGTCATGAACAATAACAATAACAACGATTCTTTGAACATTAAAACAAAACGTGAAGATATAAGTCGAAACAGCATAGGCCTACGAGTATGAAAGGCATTGTTTTTTGTCAAAGAAAATATAACTGGACGAATTTAAGGCACGTCGGAGTAAATGTTGTAAGCTTTGAAGAAGGAGTTATTGGCAGTTAGAGATTGTCTTTGAGCATTTAGTACTACACTGTGAGTGAAAATTTCGGTTTGATGCCCGATTTTTGATTTGAGGGGAATTTGCGTAATTTGTCTTGTACAAATTATACAACCCAGAACTCTCCTATCCACTGTCCATAAAAACCTAGCAACAGCTATTACGTCACGCAGGAAGTTAACACTAAATCACAAATATCAGGAAATCACTAGATTTGTACACCTGGGCCCCGTAGGCACCTGACAGGATGATTAAGTTACTGGCAAGTCTGAGCCCAACATAACCATGAGGAAGGGATATTTTTACACCTCTGACACGCTCCCCAACACCCCCACAATTTGAGCTCGACAGCCCCAAAAATTTGGTAATGTGACAATGGCATGTAGACAAAATGCATACTAATTAGCCCTGAACACCCCCAAATGGAGAAGTACGCACCAACTTTTATCCTCGAGGATGACTTTTTTGCTTGTCAGACATTTTGAGACGTGATAAGGTTTTTTTACTTGTCAGCCTTTTCGGTAGAAACTTCCAAATTCCGACATCCCAGATTTTCCCGACACCCCCCCACAAATTCACAATCCTACACTCCTAGAAATAACCACACACCCCAGATTTTCACAAATTCACAATTCTAGAAAGAACCCTACCTTGCCACGAGGACACCCAGCAAAATTTATTTTAAAACGGTCTGCGATATCCATTATATTCACCTAGATTACTTGAAAGTGAAACATAATGTGACGCAGCGTCACGATGTAATAACTAGCTAGCCTGAAGACGTCCGCCATAATACAACGCAAGAACGACGGATGAACTTGCGTACGGTAATAGCCTGGACAGAAGCGCTGTCACGACCGCATAAATTTCACAAACATTAATGTGGCAGCTACTGTGGCATCAGTCAAAATGTTTTCTATGTGGTGCTTTGGCGAGACTAAATTAATTTCGGCTGCTGTAAGATACGAACATGTTAAGAATGAGCATATAGTGAAAGGTGTCCTACTATCGACTGCGGACATTGAAATTGAACGAGAAACTGTAGAATACATAAATAGAAAACCTGCGTGACGTAATTTATGGACGACGCTTTAAGGTGGTCCGAGATTTGTGATATACTTTAAGGGGGAGAGTCCGAGCTTTGTGACAGGTTGTGACAGAGTGATCAAACATGGCTTAAACTGCTGTTGACGTCCAGTAAGAATAACAAGCCCGCAAGTACGAAAATTAAATCCAATTATGGTATGGTACTTGACAACTTCTATAGCGCCGTAGCATGGCGAAGTTCAAAGTCAAAGGCGCTGTCAACAGCGCTGCAAATCAACATGGAACGGAAGATGTTGGTCTTGAGGGAAAATCCGCTCAGATGGCACGAAAGAGGTCGCTGCCGTGTCGAAATCATGCAGTGAGCCCTTCTGAAGGCAGTCTTCCGCAAGAAGACGTTCCATCGAAGAGTCAGCGAAAACGCATAAAGGATGTTGAAGGATCGCATGGATGCTGAGAAAAATTCTCCGCGTGGAGAAAATCAGGCGGCGAATCCTTGAGGGCGGTCATCTGCGAGACAGTAATCTATCGCCGAACTTGGGAATTGACTGAGGTAATAGCTTCTTTAGACTTTTCTTTTAATTAGCCCTTCATCAGATGGCGAACATCCCCGATTGGCAGATGGCCATGGCGATATGACTTATCGCCCTCAAGACGCTTCGCCTCCAAAAGAAATTGGGGCGCAATCGGCCGATGCTTCTATGATTATGAAGTGACGCTATTGAGTTGACGACTGGATTGGACAATTCACCCTCTATCTATCCAAAAAGACACGCAAGACCAAAAGCAAGAGCGAACGTGATATATTAACAAAGATTTTCAATAAATTCAGAAAGAGGGGATTTTGAAGCAAAGATAATGTTAATAGCATTATTGAATCAATCGATGATTTTGCGACGGATCATATAAGCTAATACCTTGTGGTAGAATTCCGACAATTGTCTTGCACAGTTCTTCGCAGCGTGACTTCAAAGTATCCTGGGTTCCATTTCCGTTCTGCTTGCCCGCGTTTAATGTCATATGATTATCAATATTAACAAGTGAGAATACCAATGAAGGACCCACCGCTCCCCACCATTGTTTCACCGTTTTTTTCAAATCCATCTGCAATTGGATGAAATTCAACAAATTAAGTAGAATAAAACAGTTTCAATTTAAAATTATTATTATGCATATAATTTTCCAAAGTCTGTCGGTTTGTTCGGCTTTAACCGAATAATTTGGAATATAGGGTTGCTATAGGTAACGTAAACTTTCAAAAAGGGCGGATCTTAAGGGTCACCATCAGCACCGCCGTTATAAACGCGACGTTATTTTAATTGATGCTTGCCGAACGTTGCTCTATATCAGGGGTGCACAACCTTTTAAGAACGAAGGGCCACATTTTTCGGTCCCAAGACTCCGCGGGCCACATGCGCTTTTTATAATGCAGAAGTGGTACGTTGACAGTAACCGTTAATAGCAATATTTAATATAAAAATGTAAAAGTTTTTCCCGACCCGAGCCTCACGGGCTTCATAGGGCGGCGCTGATCTCCGTTGCTATATAGTCCTCATCCAGGCGTGCAATACCACGGATACGCGTAGCGTACCTGTTTGACTTATCGCAGGGATTTTTGCCACGGCTCCTCATTTTGCCACCACGAAAAAGGCTGAGTCGACCTTTAGGGCTCCTGCGGGACTCGAACCGCGACCTCCTGCCCCATCACCCAAAGTAGTTACCACTCCGCTAAAATCCCGCACCAGTATTTAATATGGTTATGGATAAAATTGAATTCGACAGGGCTAATGAAATTAATAGAATTTCTGATGAATACAGTTAATCCAGTAGGAACAAATGAAATTGAAATGATTAGTACTGTAATTTAAATGTCGAATTAAAGGTTAAGGCATTGTTAATCAAAAAATAATACGAACATGCTCAATTATTAATTCATAAAATTTAAAAAACAAAGGTCAATTGCCTTTTTTATACTCAATGGAGTTGTTGAGACTGAACGTCTTTAACAATCCTATTCATATTTTGTGGCCGTTCACTTGTTGCAACTTTCAAAACCGAGCACTCAATCTGAACCTTAGAACATTTTTGTTCAATTTAATTACAGAAAATGTTTGTTCGCACAAGTAAGTGCATCCAAATAGTCGCGAAGGCTTTAATATTAGCGCTACAGAAGAAGTCATTCGTTTTAAGGGTCTAAGTCGCCCTCTCAATTCAAGTTATTTATAGAAGAGACTGGAGCTTCTTACCATGTCATACCATAGTGCACAGATGTGAGAGAGCAGAGGACGAATTTTAGAATGTTTTGTTGAACTGATAGCAGAAATTCGCGAATTTCTTAACAGCAAGGCCACAATAATAATAAATAATAATAACAAGGTTTAAAGTGTAGCGCTAATATGAAAGCAAGGAAACCTTCGGGGCCACTTTAAAGCCTTCGAGGCCACTTTCCATTGAAATCCTGGAAACGTCCGCGGGCCACAAAAAATCGCCGGCGGGCCACCAGTGGCCCGCGGGCCACGGGTTGTGCACCCCTGCTCTATATATCTTATAGCTAATAGAGGATAATAGGCCTATAACATTCTAACTTGGTTTGCGGGTATATTCCATCATTTTTCCAAGCATCCCTTCTTCGTCTCATTCCTTCTCCCTACCCTCTTCCTCTCTCCATTTTCCACTCCTTCCTCTCTCTTTTCCGTACCCTCTCCCCTCACTCCTTTATCACATTCCACACAACCACACTCTCTTCTTCCCTTTCCATTCCCAACTACGCCACACAAACCTAACCTCCCCTCCTTCCATTTCCAATTTCCAATCCGTTCTCCGCCGCTTTTCTCACCCCTCCCTTCCTCACCTCTTTTCTCTACCCATTACTCTCTCATTCCTCTATATTCCTCTTTACTGAAGTGTAAAGTATTTTGGAATGTGACTATGTTGATTAAAGTGGGTGGGTCGCACTAATACAAATGGGTTTTGGTCACAGTCCATTTGATTTGAAAGTCGAGAACTCTGATGTCGAGGAATCGGAGTTTTAATAAATGGATTTTGCCTGCTTAAAGTGATAATTGCGAAAACATACAGTTTCATGATTTATTGGCCCAAGGCACGATTTAATAATTAACTAAATTTAGAACATCGGGCTTCAAAAGAAATTTTAATAGATAAGTGAAAGATTAATTAGTTTGGTTTTGAGTCATCTCTCGTATTCATTCATTCATTCATTCATTCATGGACGATTTCTATAGCGCTGTAACAAGACCGAGGCCCACAACAAAAGCGCTTTAACATCTCAACTATACCTCAACCCAGACAGATGCGTTTTAAGCTCTTGATGACGTCATCAGGAAGAGAGTTCCACAAGATACGGTTGACACGTGTAAAGGATCTCTCTCCAAACTTAGCAGTCTTGGACGGATGAGGAACATAAAGTTTAACACCACGACTCGAGCGGAGCGAAGATCTCCTGTCATTACCCTGCGGTCTCTTTACCAGAGAGGCAAGGTACTGAGGACAGCACGGGTCGTGCAGCGCTCTGTACGTCAACCAGAATCTCTTGAACACAATCCTCTCATGGACTCGAAGCCAATGAAGACGATCCATGAGAAGTGGTGTTACATGCTCGCACCAGCGACATCCGAACACGATCCTCGCCGACAGATTAAGAACAGACTGCAGACGTTCCAGTTTGCTAACCGGGAGGCCCAACAGGACACTATTACAATAGTCGATCCTCATTAGTACCAAGGCCTGGACCAAGTGTACCACTCAGGATACAGGCAGATATCGCCGGACTGATCGGATTCTTCTCAATTGATGGCGACATCGCCTGATCGCATCGTTTAAGTATGGCTCGGATGACAGAGTCCCGTAAAAGAGTACCCCCAACAGCCGCACGCACTCAGAGGAGACAATGGTAACATCACCCATCGCAAACGGTTTGCGACTAACCAACATTCTTCTCCGAGGGGTACTAACTCACAGGAACTCGGTTTTTCCAACGTTAAGGGCCAATCGATTGTCCTCCGCCCACTTCGAGACAGCGGCTAGACACTCGATGAACCGTTCCCGGAGAGCCTCCACATCACCAGGGAGGCTGGACGAGTAAATCTGGCTATCACCAGCACCACTACTACTACTACCAACATTGACATGAAACCAAATTTATGTGAAGCTAGATATTTAGGCCTGTCGTGCTGCGACTGAGTAATAAAAATCGAAGTTCGAATTTGATATCTTACATTATGGCCACCTTACAAGCAAACGAGGTGAAAATAAGCAGAAAGGTGGGGAAATATGTGTTGTACACGTGTGGCAATTTTGATAGAAATATATTTAGGAATTTGTAAAAAATCATAGTGTTTCTGCTAGGTTTTTAAGAGTCACCCTGCATTCACATGACACACAAACATCTATACTCCTCGTAGTTACCATAATAACAGCTCTTCTCACTTTGAAAAATAGCATCATAACTGCTATAGATCAGGGTAAAATTACTGCTCTTATTGTTCTTTGTCTCTCCGCTGCACCTGTCACGGTGAACCACTCGATACTCATTCACAGCTCGAAAATTGGTCTAAAATTACTGATTTGGCACTAAATTGGTTTAAGTCTTATCTTCAAAGCCGTACACAATCGGTGCGTGTCAAGAGCTACAGTGTATAGGTCTAAGTCTGAATCTAGAAAACTTGATTGCCGTGTTCCACAAGGCTCTGTCCTAAGACCCCTTATTTTTACACTTTATCCTCCCTTTCTAAGCCATCTTCTGACCATGCACAATGCTGACCATCATTTATAGGCTGATGAAACCCTAACTTTCTTTAGCTTCCATCTACCTCACTTTCTCTGGAACGTCTGTCGAGCATTAGGCACAAGTGACCACCAGACAGTGACATTTGATGTAATTTTAGCAGAAGACATTGAGAGCACATGCAGCCAAAAACAAAAACTATTTCCAGGGAAACTACGATCTGGCTAGGAAGATGATCGATAGGAAGCATGATTAAGGATAAAAATGCAGAAGAAAGCAGGGAAATATTTAAAAATTGCATGTCAAGGGTTATGGATTCAAAAATACCAAAACAGCGGACTCTTAACAAAAAACTGCCATGGGTTACTAGAGAGGTACAGAAGAAGAGAAGGGCCAAAAACAATACGTGGAAGAAATTGAGAAAGCACCGACTAAAAATGCAAAGCAATGAAGGTTTGGAACAAGTGAGATTAAAACAGTTACAGTCCAGTTATGTGCAAAAGAGGAACAAATCAACAGCTACAAATAAAGCGGCTATTGCAGAGTATGAGAACAAATTAGCAAAAGACATCGAACGGAACAGTAAGAGTTTTTATGGATATGCAAGAAGTAAGATGAAGCGAAAAGAAAAAGTTGGACCATTAGCAGCTGATTCTGGAGAAACAGTGACGGATGACATGGAAACAGCAACAATTCTGAACGATTACTTCGGATCAGTGTTCACAAAGGAAAATACAACCAACATACCAAAGCCCATTAATTTATTTTGTGGAAAAGAGTAGGAAGCATTATCAGATATAAATTGCAATAAAGAGTGTGTCCTGGAAATTCTCAGTCAAATCAAAACTGACAAAAGCCCTAGAATAGACAATATACACCCAAAATTTCTGTATGGGGTAAGACATGAAGTTAGTGAGGTAATAGCCACGATATTCAATATGTCACTTAAATCGGGAATAGTCCCTAGGGACTGTAGCTGTAGAGATGCAGTAGTCACTCCTATATTCAAAAAATGTAACCGTGGGGAGCCAGGAAATTACAGGCCAGTGAGTCTGACCTGTATAATATGTAAAGTTCTGGAAAAATGGTAAAAGCAAATATATTGGACCATCTTATGAGACACAAGATTTTAAAGAATAGCCAGCATGGGTTTATTAAAGGAAGATCTTGCTTAACAAACATACTAAACTTTTTAGAGGAGATTCATGACAAGCTAGATGAGGGAAAAGCAGTTGATGTAATATACCTGGACTTTGCAAAAGCATTCGATAAAGTGCCTCATTCAAGACTGGCAGTCAAGCTTCAGGCCAGAGGAATTAGAGGTAAAGTTCTTGGATGGAAAAAAATTGGCTGCAGAGCAGAATACAGAAGGTAGGTATAAGAGGCAAGTATTCAGATTGGGCTGAGGTCATAAGTGGGGTGCCACAAGGTTCAGTGTTGGGACCTCTATTGTTTTTAATATACATCAACGACATCTATGATGATATAATGTCAAAAATTTCAAAATTTGCTGATTACACAAAACTGTGTGGACAGAGTGATAGTGAAGCAGAAGCAAAAATTTTACAACAAGACCTTAATAGACTATCCCAGTGGTCGGCAGATTGGCAAATGCTTTTTAATACAGATAAATGCTCGGTGATACACATTGGGAAGAAGGGAACAGATCATAAATTTAAGTCATGTGGGAAGGGACTAAAAGTTACAAACGAGGAGAAAGATCTAGGGGTCATCATGCATAACAGCTCAAAGCCATCTAGGTAATGTGCAGAGGCAGCTAAGATGGCCAACAAAATTTTAGATATGATCAAAAGAACGATAGTGAGCGGAGAGAAGGATGTAATAATAAGACTTTACAAAACATTGGTACGCCCACATTTAGAGTATTGTGTCCAAGCATGGTGTCCATTCCTGAAAAAAGACATAGAGTCCTTAGAAAGAGTGCAACACAGAACAACAAAGATGATCAAGGGATATCATAAACTAACCTATGAGGAAAGGCTAAACCACTGTGGATTGACAACCCTGGAAAAAAGAAGAGAGAGAGGGAATTTGATCGAGACATACAAAATACTAACAAACAAACTGGAAATGCCAAGAGAAAGATTCTTTGCAATGAAGCAGTATGATCGAACCAGAGGACACAGCATGAAACTGTTCAAGAAACGGGTTGGGAGCAGAGTTGTCTATGGGTTGGGTTAACCCATGGGTTGGGTTAAGTTGGGTTGGGTTTGGGTCGAGATTTTTTAAAAAATGATGGGTTGGGTTGGGTTGGGTTAGGTTTCGTAAATCTGCACCAGTTATTCCGTTAACCACGTTAAATATAGGTTTTCTGTTTTCTGCGTTGACAAAGTATTAGATTCTTGTATTATGTCATTAAAAATGGCGCCATATACGTTAGCTTCCCATTCCATCGAGGGCAGTGCATTCAGAATTCTGTAAACAGTAGACAATAGCTATTCAGATAGATCAAATCATGTGAACGGCTGTTGTTGACTTGTTTTAACGCATTCCTTTTATAAACCGACCACGGCCAGTTGACAATAGCAGGGCTGGATTAACCATTAAGCATACTAAGCACGTGCTTAGGGCTCCATGAGGGAAAAGGCACAACGGTTTTACCTGTTACGTTTCTCAGCCAAATATTTTGCGATCTAGTTTAATAAATGTATTAATCAGTCGCTTTGTTCTGATCGAAATTCCATCAGAACAACTATGCAAAAGACAGGTTGGATGCCTTATCTCTACTATATAATAATTATTATAGATTTTCTTCATGATATTTGTCCTTGCTTTCTTCCCTTTAGAGCTGTGTGTGTGTCTGTCTGTGTGTGTCTGTGTGTGTGTTCTCAATAACTGTAATTGTGTTCCATCCAGTCTTATAACAGTGAACTATTCTTCTTGTCTGTAAAAACTGATCAAGCGAATCGATGTCCAGCAGCGTAGCCAAGAGGGAGGGGGTTACCCCTGGCTACCGACGAAAAATTTTGTTAATGTGCTTCCATCTATTTTTAACTTTCTGACGCGGTTTGGGGGTCAAACCCCCATGGCTGCCGACGCAACGTGCTTCTTTGACCAGTCTATGTTACGGCACTATGGAAGTTGTTTCGAATACATACATACATACATACATTGAATTAAATGCATCACATCACGGCGACGCTGGCATTAATACAATCATTGTTACTCAATTATGAGAATGGTGAATTTCCGGTTTGTTGCAATAACAACTCGAAATAAGCAAATAACTATTTATGTGCTTGAATGTATGTATGTTTTTAAAATTGCGATTGTACTTTCACGTTTTTGTATGGATGGGTTGGATTGGGTTTGGGTCAGAAAACATGAATTTTGTTTGGGTTGGGTTGGAAATTTGGTGGGTTGGGTTGGGTTTGGGTTGACAAAACCGACCCATGGACAACTCTGGTTGGGAGACATAAACAGCATTTTTTAGTGCAAGAGTGGTGGACAGATGGAATGAACTGGATGAGGGGATAGTAACGGCTACAACTGCAAACGAGTTCAAAATAAACCTCAGTAGTTTAGGATACTAGATTGGACGGGAACAACAGTGGTTCTCACACAGGGCAGACCCTACTGAACCACTTTAAACCTTGTTATATTATATTATATTATATTCTATTATATTATATTGCATTGTATTGTATTATATTATATTATATTATGTTATGTTATGTTATGTTATGTTATATTATATTATATTATATTATATTATATTGTATTGTATTGTATTGTATTGTATTGTATTGTATTGTATTGTATTGTATTGTATTGTATTGTATTGTATTGTATTGTGTTGTTTGTATTGTATTGTATTGTATTGTATTGTATTGTATTGTATTGTATTGTATTGTATTGTATTGTATTGTATTGTATTGTATTGTATTGTATTGTATTGTATTGTATTGTATTGTATTGTATTGTATTGTATTGTATTGTATTGTATTGTATTGTATTGTATTGTATTGTATTGTATTGTATTGTATTGTATTGTATTGTATTGTATTGTATTGTATTGTATTGTATTGTATTGTATTGTATTGTATTGTATTGTATTGTATTGTATTGTATTGTATTGTATTGTATTGTATTGTATTGTATTGTATTGTATTGTATTGTATTGTATTGTATTGTATTGTATTGTATTGTATTGTATTGTATTGTATTGTATTGTATTGTATTGTATTGTATTGTATTGTATTGTATTGTATTGTATTGTATTATATTATATTATATTATATTATATTATATTATATTATATTATATTATATTATATTATATTATATATAGCTGATCTGGTTCAGTACACCGAGGAAGAAGCATCTGCTCCTCGTACTGAGCTTCACCTTGACGAAGCCGACATCCAACCGTCGATGGAGGTGCGTCTGCTCGGAGTACTTTTAGATGAGACGCTGTCGTTCGTGGGCCATGTCGAGAACGTGACACGAGCGTGTTTCCGGCAACTCCGTACGATCAGAGAGGTACGTCGATTCATCTCGACGGCGGCCGCCATCCAACTGGCTCGCGCCTTCGTCGTAACACGAATCGACTATTGCAACGGGACACTGCTGGGCCTTCCTGATCGTCAGCTCGCCCGGCTCCAATCAATCCTCAATGCCTCCGCTCGGGTGATCTTCAGGGTGCGGTGGCATGATCACGTGACCTCACTACTCCGGGACAAGTTGCACTGGCTACGTGTCCCGGAGCGAATCGTGTTCAAGCGCTGCTGGTTAACGTTTCGGGCTCTACACGACCCATTCTGCCCGGAATATCTTGCGACGCTTGTTCGAAGACCGGCATGGACATATCAACGGCTCCATCTTCGTTCTAGAACTCGAATTCAACTTTATGTTCCACCTCCGTCGAAGACCGTCAAGTTCGGAGAACGCTCTTTCTCGCGCGGAAATCCTCTCCTGTGGAATTCACTGCCGGACTGCGTGTCGTCTGTGACTTCCTTCGGAGAGTTTGCGAACAAGTTAAAAACGCACCTATTCAACATCTCGTTTCCACGTTTATTGTAAAGCACCCTTGACTTTGGCCCTTGCTATGTTACGGCGCTATATGAATTGTCATGAACAATAACAATAACAATTATATTATATTATATTATATTATATTATATTATGGCGGGAAGTTAGCAGAGTGGTAACAACGTTGGACGATGGAGCAGGAGGTCGCGGGTTCGAGTCCCGCAGGAGCCCTAAAGGTCGACTCAGCCTTTTTCGCGGTGGTAAAATGAGGAGCAGTGGTAAAAATCTCTGCGATAAGTCAAACAGGTACGCTATGCGATACACTAGCCCCGTATCCGTGGCATTGCACGCCTGGCTGAGGGCTATAGAACCGGAGATCAGCGCCGCCTTATGAGCCCGTGAGGCTCGGGGAAGGACTTTGACTTTTTGATATTATATTATATTATATTATATTATATTATATTATGTTATGTTATGTTATGTTATGTTATGTTATGTTATATTATATTATATTATATTATATTATATTATATTATATTATATTATATTATATTATATTATATTATATTATATTATATTATATTATATTATATTATATATTATATTATATTATATTATATTATATTATATTATATTATATTATATTATATTATATTATATTATATTATATTATATTATATTATATTATATTATATTATATTATATTATATTATATTATATTATAGTATTATGGATTCAGTTCACACCTGGATGGCTAAAAATAAACTCATTCTCAATCCTGGAAAACCCCAATTACTGCTAGTAGGAACACCGCCTCAGCTAAAGAAGAACATTAATTAATGTCCTATTAATAATCTACTTGTCATCAGAATGTCTCTCTGTTGGCACTTCACTGATTCGTCCGTCTCATTCTCCACCGAATCTTGGTATAATACTTGACAACAACCTCTCATTCTCAGAACAAATCGATTTCGTCTGTCGTTTTGCGCCTAAATATATGAGCTGTAACTGTAAGGGGGATTAGCACCTCATCTCGCATCGCCTAAGGACTCATTTCTCTAGCTTATGCCTTGATATCGAGTAGTCTTGATTACTGCCCACTTGAATGTCAAAATCAACCCTAAACCGATTGCAACGGATTCTAAATTCATTAACCAAAGCCATCACTTGAACTACGATTACCAAATATGAGCATACTGTATCATGTCAATTCGAAAATCACTTCACTGGCTGCCTATCAAACAATGGATCGATTTAAAGATAAGTTTCATAGTACACAAGCACTCCACAAAAATCAACCAATCTACTTCTGATCCTAACTTACTGTCCAGGATCACCAGCACTTAACTAGGTCGCCTGATGCTCTAGCTCTCTTATAGCCTTTTTTGCAGAACTATTACTGGGAAACGTGCTCTGTTTGTGGTTGGACCAGTGGCATAGCGACGTTATTCGGCAACCGGCCTCAAGATGTACTGTTGGCGCCCTCAACCCGCCAAAAACCCATGACAAGCAAAGAGAGAGTCGTAACTTATGTTCTTTCGGAGCCCCCTCACTCTCCGACTCAGCAACCCCCCTCTGCCTGTGATAAAAGTCTCGACGAGCAAAAAGGTCTTCGCTTCTTTGTTTAAGTAACACAATACCCGATGTTGGCGCCTCCAACCTCGACGCCCGGAAGCAGCTGCCACCACCTCGCTACTGCACTGGGCTGGACCAAAATTATGGAAATCTCTGTCTTTCTGCTGACTATCATTTCTATGCTGACGATACACAGTTATTCATTGCCTTCGACGACAAAACCTCCTCCATGTCACTAGAAAATCTGTCCCTTTGCCTGCAAAACGTTCAGTCTTGGATGTTTAATAATAAGCTTGCACTTAACCCTTCAAAAACTGAGTTTTTACTTCTTGGTACATCATTTAATCTAAGTAAATTTGAAGACATAAATTCATTTATATTTGACAACATTTCAGTTAATCTAAGTCAGTATGTCCGCAACCTAGGATGATATTTGATAAGAACATGTCGTTTAACGATCATATAAATAAGGTCAGCAGAGCTACTCATATGCAAATCAGAGATATTCGACGAATTCGTGATTTTGTGCCCAAATCCGCTCTGATTCCTCTTGCAAACGCCCTTGTCAGCAGCAGACTTGATTATTGCAATTCTCTTTACAATGGTATGACCAGATCTAACATGCAAAAGCTTCAAAGGATTCAGAATTCTATTGCCCGAGCCACTACAAAAACTCGTAAGCATGATCATATTAAACCTGTTCTTCAAAAGTTACACTGGTTGCGGTAGAACAGAGAATTCTATTCAAAACTGGTCTCCTGGTTTTTAAAACACTGCAGTCTGGCCAACCTCAATATTTAAAATCTATGTTGAATCACCCAAACCATCGTCATTCAACTAGGTATGCTGATTCATTGTTAAATGTACCTAGAACCAACACTGAAATTGGTAAGAGAGCTTTTTCTATTTCTGGGCCTAAAATCTGGAACTCTCTCCCTCCGGCTGTCAGATCTTCCAATTCATTGAGCATCTTCCGATCCAGACTTAAGACGCATCTTTTTCAATTGGCGTTTCCTCCATAGTCCGTCTCACTCTCTCCCTCTGACTGATCTCTGGAATGACCTAGATCTTTTGCGGATTGATTTTGAAGTACCATCGATTGATACCTTGGGTATTAGAACTGGTGCTATAGAAGTGCATAATTATTATTATTATTATTTTCTACCTTCAGATCTAAATTAAAAGCACATATATTTCTGAATGCATACCCTCTTAGCCGGAACTAGGAAGCACGGACTGACCTCTGGAGTTCAACCACAAATCACCACGGACAAAAGCTTGACTATGATTTTCACTGAAGCGACCATCGACTGGTGCTAATGTACCACTGCAATGGCGCTAAAGAAGTTTCCTGCTACAAATAATCAATAAGCATGTAGGCATGCAAATTTGGAAATTCTCTATCGCTGTTTCGATTTAAAAGGAATGCTTTCCTTGCATATAATAGGCATCTATCTGTCAGTCCACAGCAGACCATTGAAACGATTTCGTCGAATCTACCTTTAAAATTCTGGCATCACGAGCAAAGTCGATTTTTCCATAGGTCTACATTTTTGTGTCATCGGCAAACTTGTGAAATTTTGGGAAGTGACAGTTCATATGTATGGTCTAGATGTATGTGTCGTGTATAGGGTACTTACTGATCTAATCGTTTTGATAAAAAATATATATGTATATACTGAATATACTGTCCTGTTGCTGACAAACTTTTGTATCTTCTTCTTCTTCTTTCTTTCCTTCCGTCTTTCCCTATTGGGTTGGACGATGGGTCTGAACGAGTTTCTTCCACTTCTGTCTGTCTCTTGCTGCTCTGGTCAATTGGATGAAGTTCATTTGCATTTCTTCTGCATCCTCTTTTAAGTTTTCTATCCATGTTCTTCTTGGTCTTCCTTTTCTCCTTTTCCCTTCAACATAGTTGTATAGTGCTTTCTTTGGTAGTCTTTCTTCCTTCATTCTTTCAACATGACCAAACCATTTCAGTCTTCGTTTCTGTATTGATTCGAGTATCGTTTCTTTTTGCTCTGTCTTTTCTCTGATCGTTTCATTTCTTATTCTTTGTCTTCTGCTGACTCCTGCTATTCCTCTTAACCAGTTCATTTCTGCAGTCATTAATCTTCTTTCGTCTTTCTTCTTTATGGTCCAGCATTCTGATCCATATAATAGTATTGGTTTGATCAGTGTATTATATAGCTTTAGTTTTGTTTTCAGTGATATTTGATTGTCTTTCCATATCTTCTGAAGTTTTCCAAATGCTGCACTTGCTAGTCCAATTCTCCTTATTATGTCTTCTTCACTTAGGCCATCTTCTGTCAGTACTGATCCTAGGTATACGAATTTTGGTACTTGTTCTATTATTTCCTCCTTTAGTTTTAGATTAACTTTCCCCTTCTTGTTCCCCGTGACCATTGCTTTAGTTTTCTGTATATTTATTTTTAGCCCCACTTCTTCTCCGGCCTTGCTTATTTCATTGGTTAATATTTGTAGGTGATCTGCTTTTGTTGTTATCACATCTATGTCATCTGCAAACCTTAAGTTATTTATTGTTTGTCTCCCAAAAGTGTGCTATCTGAATTCCGGGAAGCTGAGGTTGATGGGTGAACGTTGTATAGCTCTATATACCTCAGTGGACAGGTTTAAACGACAGGATGTCCCTCTCGACAGCCGCTAGACTGAAGTGTTGGGCTCATGTTGGCAGATAGTGCATAAAGTCCACCTCACCCACCTTCTAGTGGTGGGAGACGTTAGTAGCTGTAGTGGGATACTCAACCACTGGTTGAGTAGAGCACTGCAGTGAAACGAACGGGTGAGGATTGGCACCCAGCTGTGGGTTAAACAGTGTGGGGAAGGACACGGGAAACCACCCCACTACACAAACCATGAGAGCACTGGTCACCGCATGGAAACTCAGACCACAGAAACTGAATGAGGACAAAGCAAGAAATTAATAAAAAAAACTTTTGTATGAATTTCAAAATCGAATATTAATTTTATACATTTTTTTATTTTATTATTCTATAAAATATGAAGAATGATATTGTAAATGTTACAATTTTCTTGTCATGTTCTTGCAGACAATTAAAAACCTTTTCGTTTGCTATATAGGCTACTTTGTCGATATTGTGATGATATTTGTATTAAATTATTTTGAAACTGTTGAAGGTTAAATCTTGCGAAAACAGCATGGTTACCAAATAGCTAAGCTAGTAACTACTAATATTTTAATATAATGGATTTTTATATGAAAGATTCTTAGACTTACCTTTCAAAACTCATATTAAATAAATGTTTCTAGTCGCTATTCATTGTTTTGTCTCTTTTACTTTAAGCTTGTCTTTAGCAACTGCAAGGAAGCATATGGTTTGGGTATGAAGTTCTTAAGTAGATAAGCGTAAAAATCAAAAAGTTCAAGTGTGGCGAACCGAGCCCATCGTTCCTAAGAACTCTTATCTTTCTCAGAATGGAAGCCAGGTTAGAACCATAAAAATACGCAAGTCAAGACGAAATTGCAGACAGTAAGTGAAATCCTGAAGAGAGAGATAAGAATAACCATTCACGTCAGTCAGAGAAAACTTAGCCAAAAAGCTAAGTCGAACGCACGCGTGCCTTCAACCATGTAGTAACCGTTCGTGGTTTTCGTTCTCTAACTTTCAGCGATAACTCTCTATCTATCATTACTTCTAAAAAGGTGTCCCTTAAGTAGTCCTTAAGTAGATATTCGTAAGCGTTGACAGCAAAAGGACAGTACATTCGTAAGGACTCTTATCTTTTTCAGAATGGCAAACCAGGCTTAAGAGTTCATAAGAACGATAGGTCTGGTTCGCCCAGGGCCATTTTAAGGCGGGAGCTGAGGGGGCTGTAGCTCCCCGGCCCACCATGAAAAATAGGCCCACTGATTTTCCATCTTTTTTCTTTGCTTGTGAGGAGCACGTTTTGCAAGCGATATAACCTTTTTTGCTCGTCAGCAGCACGATTTGAAAGGGAGATAACCTTGTTTTGCTTGTCGGAGATTTTCAGTATAGGCGACGGCCTTTTTTCTCAGCCCCCCCCCCCCCGGCCCACTCTGACCTTAATCCGGCCCTGGGTTCGCCACACTTGGCCTCTCAACAGAACTAGGACCTTAGACCTCTGGGATATGAACTGGAAATTCCTCGCCGGATTGGATGTTTGACTGATGGAAACTTACTATAAGATTGCTATATTCAAGACGTAAATGTAAAAAAATAATATCAATAATTTTATCTGTATTTAAAACGTAATGTATGTATTATGTATTCTTATGTATTAGTAGGCCTATGTATTATCTTTTGACCTGGGTTTTGTTAAGATTTATATCAATAAAGAGATATTATATTCACCATCTAAGCTTCGTCTGTTTTGCTTTCCATTGCAGGCTAATGTCACCAGAAGATGTAGCTTTCGACACAAAAGTTTTTTGCAACGGAAAGCATAAGAAGCAACAAATTATGGAGCACGAGGTAAATTCTACTCATCGAGCATTCCTGATTAAACGGCGGACGCGACGCGACACAGCAGAGCGTTTTGATCATGCACTACTAAAGCAACGCGATAAGCAGCGTATGTATTGGCGTGCTGTTCTCAAGCGGTTGTTTGAAGCTAGATCTTCCTATCTGAACGTGTACTGGCCTTTAGAGGTGACAACCAGCTCGTTGGCTCTGCCCATAATGGCAATTATTTGAGAATCCTTGAACTTATATCAAAATTGTATCTCTTTATGTCGTAACACCTGCAGATGCATGCTAACAACGGATAGGGACACACTTCGTGCCTGTCTGCCAACTAGAGAGTGACACGGTAACGGTTACCGCGGATTACCCGCGGTAACCGCAGTAATGGGAAACACGTGGCCAGGAAGTGCGGTATTACCGCGGTAACAGGCTATTGCCATGCGGTAATACCGCAGGGACGGGGCCATTTGCTACGGTGTTACCGCGGTAACGGTATCAATATTATCAGCCAGAGAGCTTTGCGTGGGAATTATAGTTTTGGTCGCAATTTTGCTGATGACAGACGCAAATACTTCTCTTTGACGTTTATAAGATCACAGTCGAATTCTGAACGTTGGTTCAACAGACTCGACGAATAGGAAGTTTGTTTCAGAAAAATCAGTTTATATCATTCAACACAAATATTTTGAAATCTCAAACATCTATCACGTGGCGAGGGCTGCGCCATGTTAGCTTAGCAACAGTCAACATCACGACAACCCCTGGCTTGGAGCAGTAGCAGCATTATTCAACTAACTAATTACTACGGGTCTATGGGGTTAATCATCGTTAATGCGTGTAAAAAAGCATTGGACAGGGGCTGAAAGCAAGGATTTGAATATAGGCCTATTATGTATCTTACCGACATGTTAAGAATGTATACTGATGCGTTGATCTGAAATGTATTTGAACATATACCTGCAGTAGTCCCTAAGCTCGACTGATTCACTTACAGTATGATCTCCTGTCTGCGACCAGGCAATGTTATACAATATCCTGTACATGTAACTTATAGTAGCAGTCAGTTTTTTGACACGCTGATAGATGCGGGGCGTCTTCAAGAGGATTCGGTGGTCCGAAAATTGTCCATTCTCTCCTACTCTCCACGGCTATATAAGCACTGGTCACCCCTGTGCAGTGTTGTATAAAATACTTTTTATTTAAAAGTATTTCAAATATAAATACAAAATACATTTTAAAATTGTATTTCAAATACCTTTCCTCAAATACTTCCGGGAGGAGAGCAAAATGCAAAATACATTTTCATAAATGTATTTCAAATTGAAAATACTTTCACGGCCCCATGACAATCGACAGCAGTGTAAAGGGCTTAATAGTCTCTAATTCCAAATTATTATGTCCTCCCAGTGGCGTCATTTCACACTTTTCTTGGGGGTGAGAAATTTTTTTGCAAATTTTTTACAAATTTTAGGCAAATTTTGGCAAATTTTAGGCATTTTCTGCAATTTTCTGCAAATGTTTTGCAAATTTTGAGCAATTTTGGCAAAGTTTAGGGCCAATGTTGGAAAATTTGCAATATTTTGATATTTTTTGCAATTTTTGCAATTTTTGCGCATTAATACATTATAAATTAATATTTTCATTTCCTTGGGGGGCCACGACCCCCCAGCTCCCTTCCAAATGACGCCTCTGTGTCCTCCGCCGTTCTATCTCACTTATGGCACCTTTTACAATTACCGTATTTTAATAGTAATACTTATAATTATTTAAATTTTCTACTGATAAATTATGAATTATGAATAGTAACGGAGGAAACTTCAGAGATAGTTTGAGTATATGACATTTAATACCGAGATAAAATTTAATCCGTAAATCTTGTATAGCTATGAAATTTTGAACGCTTTAATTTCATCAATACTAAATGCTCAATTTCTCAGAATTTTGAATTTGACAGGCATGCTTTTTGGATGCTGGTATCTCTGAAATGACAAGGTATATTTCTTTAAAACTTTGCTGTGACTGAGCTAATATAACCCCGATATATGCAATATATGTAACTCAAGATCCCCACAAATGGTACCTTTTCTCCAAGCGGGTCACAAATATAAACATACTAAAATGATGCAGCAAAATCATCATGTTCATTGTCACTGATGCTTTTGCTGAATCATAAAAGTATGTTGATATTTGTAATTTTGAATGACAGTGTATAAATACCATAGTCTAAATCATAGTCGGCCCCGTCGTCCCAGGCCGGGGTACTTTTAAAAATACCTCGGCCCGCCATAGGCTGTGCCGGGGTACTTATTAAGAAGAAAGAACCTCAAAATGTTTGAATAAATTTTCAATTTGTGATCTTACATTACACAAAGCCTGCAATGTAGGTCTACTCTTGGTTTTCAGGTTTCAAAACAAACTTTCGGAATAGGGGCCTATCGATCATTTCTATGCCACAAATTTATAAAGACGCTGTATTTTTTTATTAAATGGCATTTCAGAAACGTTTCTATCTATTTTATAAAACACACTTGAAAATGCATGTTGGCTAGTTCAGGGTCTATACAGTAGTTTTAAACAGTGTTTCCCAAACTGTGGGTCGCGACCCAAAAGTTGGTCGCAGGGCTAGTGCCGTATTAACCATGGCGCAACTGGAGCAACTGCGCCAGGCATACTGGTTCAACTTTTATTATTTTTTAAATAAATAAATTATATCAAATCACTAACAATGCATTTTTATAAAAACACAGTACTAATTGTATTTCATTTTAAATAAATAAATATATATATAAAGAAATTTTCTACATTTTAAAATTAATTGTCATAATTTTCTGGCCGAGGTTTGAAACTTCAAACTTGAAGGGTTGAGAGCCTTTTAAAGTTTTGTTGCGTTGTTTGCGCCAGACCTCCAAAGAAGTTAACCCGGCACTGCGCAGGGCTCGGTCTAATGGGTCGCGGTGCGCGCGAAATTAAATTCAAAAGTGTCATTTTCTAACCAATACCAAAATGTCACAAGCCTTGTAAGTTGCAAGTAGGCTTAGCTTTCAAGAAATATTTATTTGCCTGAAATCCTCCACACACGGCTTATATTAAAATTATCAGTGTTTTACTGTTTTATCCAACTTTAGTTGACAATAAGACTTCTACTGCTGAAGTGGGTTGCAGTTCCAAAAAGTTTAGGAAACCCTGGTCTATAGTACGTTCAAAAATTAATATTATTTCGCAATAACGCAAGAAAGCGTATTCCGACATTTTGCTCTGAAACTCCAACAACAATAGGGATCTTTGTCTTGATATGGGACCTTTTCACCTATCGGTTAAGCGATTTTGCCATATATTCATATGATTTCAAAAACGCCTAACAAAGGTATGTTCCTGGCAAATTTTTTAAAAGATGATTTTCACGGAACTTCAATATTTATTTCTCTCCTTTTGTCTTATTTAAGACAAATAAATGAATAATTCTGCCTAAAATATTTACCATATTTTCATTCGAACTGAATCAGAGCTTTTTGCCATTTATTCAAAACTCAGAAGATTCTTTTCAAGTGACCTTCGCCAGATGATCTAATACATTTTTATATCACATGCTATGATCAGGGTCGCGGCACGTTACAAAACTGCTGAAATGGGTCGCGGTCCCGAAATGTTTGGGAAACCCTGCAGTAGTAGATGGGCCGTGGTACTTTTATTGCCTTCCGCCGCCTCACTGAAGGCTTAGGAAACCATAGCACAGACGAGCACGTGTAAGACCTCTGCTACCCTGACATAGATTTGGAGCACATGGATCGACTACAAATCTAGAGCAAACAGATATTGATAATACGATTAAAACGACATTTATTATACATTGTAAGTTTCCAAACGCCTCTCTCCGATTTAGTCTCTTCACGAATAGACGTTGTATAGAGAATTATGCCCTCAATGCCATCAAAGTCAATCCATAGAACCTTCTGGAAGGCTTCGCCTACTGCGAGATTGGGCACCGAACAAATAGCGACATTTGTAAAACCAAATTGCTTAATATAATATAATATAATTTTAATAATAACTGTGCTACGATTTCAGTGAGACAGAACATCACTTATCGTCAATTAGGGTTGCCAATATTGTTTAAAGCTGACCTGGTACCCGTCCAAATTTTTACGGGTACCCGAATTTGCGTAATCTCCGTTGTGGCCTCTTATATCTACAGCCAACACTCCTCCACACTCCTCCTCCGGTCTACAACTAATAGGGATACCAGATCAGTGTGAAAGAATTTAAGGACATACAGCTGTACGAAACACATTGGCTTGTCAGGCTTTTCAGGACATTAGAGAAGCACAAAAACTAGTGATGATCTTTTTTCCTTGACGGTCTTTTTTAGTACGTTGAAGAAGCAAAGAGCACAAAGAACTAATGATGACCTTTTTAGCAATCAATATCAATCAATTACAAAGTCCTTTTAATCTAGAGTAATGTCAGAAATCGGTAATCACTTTTAAAGATGAAATTTAAGAACATTTTGCGTCCTTATTAAGGACAAACGCCCTTAAGGACGGGGCCACGGAATTTAAGAACTGTCCTTATCATTTAAGGACGTCTGGTAACCCTAACAACTAACGATATACCATCTCGACTGCTATGTCACACCCGTTCACAACCCTATCTTCAATGCAGCAGTTAGAAGCCAGGATCTGTCACATTGTGTAAAATTCGAACAGCGGCCCAATCGACCAATCCTCCAAGCGGCTCTGTTTCTGACATACAGAGTCGTGAATTTGCACCGATGTTGAATATATTCAAGAAATTCAGTAGGCGTTAGGAGTTGGAAGATCGAAAACGGAGAAGAATTCATAGCACAATTACTTTTATCATCACGCGACCAGTTAAAGCGCATTTTGGCTGACTGCCTTTTATTCAGCATCGAATGAATGGCATTGCAAAGCACGACAAACCCAAACACAGTCTGTATCTGTGAATCGAAAAGAACAATTGACTTATCATTTAGAGCTATTGGACATAGATCTCCATGCTGGTGACCATGACCGTAGACACTTCGAATTTTTGGACTCATCGCCAACGCTTCTCTGCATATACGATCGGCCGAGTCATTATCATTCAGCGCTGTGTAGTAGAAGTTGGCCAAATACGCAGCACTTACGAAATACGATATCTTAGGCAGTCTGTCGAAGCCGTTTATAAGCAGCTGACCGTAGTTGAAAAGATACCCTAAATTTTCTGTCGGACCTCCTTGAATTATCTGGACTGTCTATAGCACGACGCATTTCAGCCGTGTACTCGTATTTGTCACATTCGTTACTCATCTCCGGTTGAGGCGGACTTTTAGAACGACCCGAAGTCGGAGTTTCGTGCATAAATTATTTTCGTATACAATTCCCAAGTGCGATGTGATGATGACTCTCGAAATTGTGGGTATAGACTTCTCCCCCCAAAGACACACCTTTCGAGAAAGTCTAACAAAGTGTTTCCAGTCGGAAACGACACTGATGAACGCCTTTGATCATCCACAAAAGCCTCATTCAGACACTTTAACGCTTTAAGTCCATACAGATGCCGACTGTTCCTTTTTCCGGTCAGGAAACGAAAGTGATGTTTAATTCCCTGATATAAATTAGTGAATTCTTTAATGATTAGATGCGAAAATCCTTTATTTTTAAATGAACGCAGGCGATCATTCCAGTTCGTGTCTAAAGGACTAAAATAAAGAGAATTCCGACTGAGAACAAGACCTATAATCACCAAAAGATTGTTGCTAACAGAGACATTTAGCGAATTCGTATCGGGTTGAACGATTGGAGTATTGTTTACTAGACACTTAATATTAATCACACAATTGAGCAAGCAATTGATCTCTTTTCCCAGATCATACTTTTGCTCTTCCAAATGATCCATCAAGTTATAACGAGCGATGAAAAAACTTGGCCACTTTTTCTCAATTAACCATTCAGTCATTTGAAGAAGTAATTTTTCGATTGACGATTCGATTACATTTTCATTCCAAAATTCCAGAGTGTTCTCTTCGCACGCCCATAACATAAATGTCTTGAAATGATACGTGCAGAGCGGACTTTTGTAATCGTCTTTATTCAACGCATTTTCTAGGTTCTTCTTGACAACTCGAATTATATGATAAACATACTTTTGAATTGCCGTGAATGAATTAATTAAAACGACTTCAGCTCTTGAAAACGAACATCTGAACATTGTATCGTCTTCGGAACACTTTGGATGAGGCTTTGCGACGAAATGAATCCCACCTCGGACAATTCTGTCAATAATATCCGCTGTAGGCCAACCATTAAGACGTTTCCGAGTTACCCATTCACTGGCTACTTTCGGCCAATATGGCGAATATATGCATCTTACAGCGTCAACCGGTATCTTCATATTGATGTCGCACTGTTTGAGATAGGTTGTGTAGAGTTCCGTTCTATTGGCTGGTCCGTTTGTTGGCCAAGCAGAATAGATTATATCTTCTTTCCTCAAATAGTATCTGTCATTTGCCAGTCGGACATATCCTGGATATTCGCGTACGTTTTGAATCAAGTAAACGACCTCGTTAAAAGCGGTAGGAAATTCATCATCTGCGGATATTGCACAAGTGTCAATTGGAAACACCATCAGATCGATGTCGGTGAAGTTGAATAGATAGTAGGCCACTGGAAGCTCTGCTGTGCTGCCGGTGAACAGGCATCCAGTTGGGGTGAATGGAAAATCCAGTTACTGAGTAACGAAGGCAATGAAATCCCTTTCCATTGCTTTTTATGCTGTTTAATTGCTACAGAGTTTCATTCTACAAGAGATCCAAGCATTGATTCATATCCAATATGATGCATCGCTCAAGACTCTTAAAATGGCGATAACAAAAAGTGCTGTCACTTTAGGAAAGGGTCGGTGAATTATTAGGTCTAACGTTGTAGGTACGCCCATTGCACCCCTGGAAAAAATGTGGAGTTGTGAAAAAAGTAAAATCACTTGTTTCTTTCGTCACAAGACCCTGTTTTGCACCCCCTGGATAAATTTATGCGGACGCCCATGGGTACGCTGCTACTACGTTTATGATTTTTGGAAGAGAAACGTTTTGAGTCTGTATTAAATAAATTGTATTAAAAGATCTTGGGTAAATTGACCGAAATGATGATTCCGGACTTGGCTGAGGATAAATGGCGATATTGAGTTCTGGTGCAATTCTGAAGAGACGAAGACAACAAACCTGAACATGAAAGCGAAGAAACTCATAATGCAAATGAAAGGTCAAACGACACACGTTTACTGTGGCTTAAACGAAGAACTATAGATATTAAAATTAATGTCCGGAAGAATAGTTTAATTCGTCGAGAATTGATAAACTTACGTGATTGTCTTTCGCAGAAACTGATTAAAGACTAGTATTATTTAATCTAAAAATATACTAAAACATTTGACTTTATAAGTATAAACTGCGATTGAAATTCTGAAATTCGTTAACAAAATTTGATGTTCTATCAGTGAGAAAATAGATCCCAGCACATCAACGCTGCTCAAATAAAGCTGTAAGCCCAACCGGCGTCCCGCGGGTAGCACGCGCCCCGCCGGATGCTGATTTACGGCCCTCAGGGCATCTTTCCAAATAAATTTGATTGGTTCTATTTGTGGCGACCATGTGCCACAGATAGTATTATTATTATTATTATTATTATTATTATTATTATTATTACTATTATTATTAATGATTGCTTAACTGTATAAACTTGTTAGTTAATAATTTAATCTAATTAATTAGCGTTATAATAATGCTTTTGTACTAATTTTGATTAATTAATAAAGTTTTAATTCATGTAAAACGGACAGAGAACGCACTAGGCTAAGACGCTAAGGCTTCGGTAAAATTATTAGAATCGCCACGGCCGCCCAAAGACCGAGAGATAAGTTGTATAAACCGGCAACGATTTATAAAAACTGGCAACGATTTATAGGGACCCGGGAGAGCCTTCCGAGGTCTTCGGCGACTAGAGAGCTTGCTCGCCGAGGACCTCGCCTGTTTGACGGAGCCTGCGCGGAGCGAGGCTTCCGCTGGGAACCGTGCGCCTGGCTGTTCGACGCGTGCGGCAGCGGTCGGCCGGCTGTGTAGTCGATGCGTACGCCTGAACACCGGCGCCCGGTTACCAGGGGTGATTAGCGAAGGGTTGGGCCGTAGACGGGGTCGCTTACCACCGATAACGACGACGCCACTGCCTATAGTATTCCCGGCTTTGACGGCACCTGGGCGGACGTGGCTCTACAGTTTGAAATTCCGTAATTATGTCAGATAAGAAAAGAATTCTCGAACATACAGGCAGTGGCGTAGCCAGCTTATGCAAAGTGGGTTTGTTAACTGGAGGCACTTTGCAACTGAACACTGAAAACGCGGCCGATCCTACCCACTACCCCAACCAAAAGTCAACGGATTTACATAAATTGTGTTGGTCAGTTTTTTGAAGGGGGTTGCTTGAACAACCCCAAACAACCCCGTGGCTACGCCACTGCATACAGGCATGTTCGCGATTTCTAAATAATATTACACGTTGATAAAATGGCAATAGAGTTTCATCATTCTATGAAATATCTATCTTTAATATTCCACGCTGATATAATACAGACCTTTTAAACATAGTGGTCCTGGACACAGGCATTCATAACCTGACTGGTCAAGCGGATTTGGAACACATTCCTGTCCACTCGCCTTGCATGGATTCGAAATGCATGCATTGTCTGAAGAAGTTGACGAAAATCAAAAGAAATCAAAAGAAAAAAATTTCATTCATGAAGGATTCTTTTTCTTGCATATTCGCTCATGTTTCAGAAAACGGGACAAGACGATTAGGTCAAGGGACGTTAGGTCACTCACCAGTGACAAAAAGACAAAGGCATATGATTCTAGTTTTAGTGCTTAGTTCTTATATTCCAGTAGGCCTATAGGGCCTATAGTGTAAAGATCAAACTACTTTGCAGGTCTTTGAAATTAAATTTACGCGTATATGCCTAAACGTACACTCCAAATAATATTAACATGCAGATAATTATCTGGGAACATTATAATTATAATTAATCGAATCATGAACATTGTCAGAGTTTTGCAGATCGCAAAATCATTGATTATAGTATCTTCGAAGTTTATTCCACAACTTCCTGATGGAATAAGAATTAATACTGACGCAAATAATTTCTCAATTTCTCTTTTTATTTGAAAAGAGGATGCAAAGGAAAATCTAAGTCCCATGACCTAATCGGCGCGACCAAACAGTCACGCATCTTTCAGAAAAAGTGTGAGAATTTCAAGACTTCTTACTTCAAGCCTAATGTCTAATAATCGTGCGACTACAGTGTAAATAGTCTACGCAATATTATCCAGCACACGCACTCGATGATGATGTTTAGTTCATGAAGAGTGCAATTATCCATTTCGTGAAAGTAATAGTTTTAGTATTTTAGTATTATTATCATTATTATCATCATCATCATCATCGATGATTTATGAAGCGCAGTTTACATAGCCATCAGCAAAAACCAAAAGCGCTGTACAGTCAAGAGCGCTTTTGTTTTTGGTTGATGGCTTTTGTGCAAGTTTGAATGATGATTTCGTGTAAGTTCTTCCAGTTAAAGTTGTTTTGAAAACTCTGTAGTTTGGTCTTAACAGATTTTTGTTTCAATATGCATCTTGAACATCAAAATGTACATAACTCTGTCCAGATAGTTTCAGAGTCATAGAGATCAATTTCGGACCTGCTTCAAATGCCATTTATGAATGCTGGCGTAATACAGGAAGATGTATAATATTTGATATATCTACCTGGCTTAACACATAGGAAGCCATCACATACACGAACACAAGTAGGACGATCAGCATCCTGGCATGGATTTGGATCACATGGATTAACTACACGTTCACCAGAAATAGAAATTGCTAATACAATTAAAACGACAATTATTGCAAGTTGTAAGTTTCGAAGCGCCTCTCTCTGATTCTATCCATGTGTTTTACTTTTCTATTATATTACAAACGGCAAAGAGAAAGTCAAAATTGAATTCCCTGAACGGCCAATATCTGAATTTGACTTTATGAAACTTTGTAGAGCAATTCCACGTACTAGCGTAACAGCAATTAAAAAACCTGTTGATGCCTATTTAACACGATTATGCTCGCTGTTCTTGTTTCATCTCGTTTGCAACAAAGAATTTGCAAAATTGGCAAACATTGTGCAATTAAACTGTGATGATCTGATGTAATAGCCTAATAGGCTATGTGATTGAAGTCTCTGCGAAGAATCAGATTGGTGTACTTATTAGTCCATGCTTACCTTTACTATAGCAGTAGTATGAACTGCAAGAGGCAGAATCAGCACAACGTGTGTCTTCCGAACAAGGATCCGAAGAACAATCATTTGCTACAATTAATGAACTGATTACTACTTCACAGGCAAACAGTGTTTAGTTCTAAACGATGCTCTTGCTATAAACTGATTTGACATATGACAATCATTTCTAATTCTGATAAAATATACAATCTACTTATATATGATCTTCACTTCATCTTTAACGTGGTGTCGAAGTGGATGCTTTTCACAAATGTTGGAAAAGACTTAAAACGTAGGCTAACCTAGGTTACCCTGTTTCACCATCGGACTGGTCTTCTGAAAGACGAATGAGGAACAAACAAAAGCATGCTTAAGCTTTCGAACTGCATTCTCACTCTCATGAAGGCATGAACATCCTACTAAAGACTAATATTATAAGGGCGTTAAAATGATTCATGATTGAGCGCAATCAGCCGCTATGATACGAGAACTCAAATCTACGAAAACTCAAAATCAATTCCATTGACACTTATACTATCCAAGACAAAGTCTTGAAACTGGCATTGACCGTAGATTCGTCGACATTCCTTAGCATTTCTCATCCTCTCACTTTTCTTCATCTTGCTGTGACTACCCCACTGCATGGAATTGTCTTTGTTCTGTAGAATTTGACTAGTAAAATGGTCAAATGCAAAATGCAGCTTAGTGTTTGTTTTAGAAAGATGCATTTAAAATTTGAAACTTCAGTCTCTTTATAATTTTGAGTTTTGTCCGATTTGGAAAAGCAGGCTATCATACACTGATTATAATTTACAGTAAATGCATCGCGCTGAAGCGTTTCAAGTCTCTGTCATAGAACAAAAAGAATAACAAAGTAACATCTTACCTGCGTTTGCGCAGTTCATGACGACAACTGACGAAATAATCAAAAGCAGAATCTTGAACGACTTCATCTTGGACCGAGACTTTTTTGTCAGCCTCTAAGCAAACTTTCTCTCTCTCTCTTTGAATGCTTCAGCTCTGGTGAAATCCATTTATACAGAAACTTGAATCGAGGATTCATCGCGTATGACATTTGCTTTTTCATTAATTCGAGTGATCAATGTGTTAAAGATTAATTAGAAGACATCTGTTATGAATTCGAGGTTAGCGTTGAAATACTTTGTCTCTTGATTTATTACCACTCCTATTTCCTACCATTCAAATATAAATTTCATTAATTGGTGGACAGAGAAGAGATCTGTCGCCAGCGCATCAAGCAATAAAGTGGTTGGATAGAATGGACGGATAAATCTTCCAGACGTTTAATTTCCGTTTCACGTGATTTTCTGAATTTCTTTCCATGCATGAAATAATATGTGATATTAATATCTGTCAGAATTTTCGAGATTCAATCGGCAAATTTGTAGATCGGTTAGAAAAATGCAGCCTCCGCAGATAAATTTATGAGGCTTCAACTTGAACGTCATCTGCGATTATATCATGCATTGCCAGCAACAAGTGGTTTACTAGCCAATGACGCAAATGATTGATAAATCGTCGGTTGCGAGCAACATCAATTTCCCCTGATGCTGACAAGTGCCGACAATTAATCTCACAGTCTACCTCTCTTCTCTTGACTACTGTGAACGCCTCCTTGCCGCTCCAACTTCACGGCCACGAGAAACTAGCAACAATTCGATATTCATGGGACACTCATAGTATTTGTGAATATGGTCATAAATGTACTTTGATATATAGTAGCTATAAGTAATAGTAATAAGCCCATATATAATGAAAGGCGGGTTTCATGAGTTCTCAATATACTTTATTATTATTATTACCAGACAATTTCTTCAGCGCAATAGACAAGACTAAGGTCCAAGACAAGAGCGCTTAACAAATGCAGTCAAACCCTATCTTAAATAAATACGTTTTTGGGTTTTTGCGGAAAGATTCAGTTGAGGTTGCCTCGGTCACGAGTCACGACGTCAGGTAACTCGTTCCATAGGATCGGGTTAGCTTTGGAAAAGGACCTATCACCAAACACGAGGGTCTTCGATGGCGGGGGACGACCAGTCTCGTTCGTTGGCTCGACCGGAGTCGTGATCTCCGCTCATTCATGGTTGTTCGCTGGACCTGCGTAGTGAGGTATTCAGGACAGGACGGGCAGAGATGTGCGGATCCAGAAGTTTTGGGACCGCGGAGAATCCGCATCCGCGAGTGGTTCCGCTATTAGGATCCGCACAGAGGATCCGCATCTGCTGATAGTAAATAGATCCAATGTTCAACTATCTGTCCTCAACTTTTTGCAGATCCTACGGTCTATGCTAAATCTACATGTACTTGTATTCAAGCAAACAATGAGTCTGTCGTCTAACCAAGAGAGCGATAAGAACAATAGCTAGTTGTTTAAATTTTAATTGTGAGACAGGAATGTTCTCTTTTTGGATGCTCTGGTATATTTATGATCACAGTTGTCACGCTGTAAACACCAGAAGCAATTGCCATCATGTTTGAGTTTCATCTGCCTTGATATCTACGTTCCGTGGTCTTGATGTCTTGATCGAAGCGTTATCCATGTTCTTCACTTATGGTTTCAAGATTTGAAGGGAAATAGTTATGGTGGCTTTGAAGGAAATGCAATTTGACACTCATGTTTGCTCACAGTCTTTGAAAAGCAATCAACAAAACTAAAAGATCATAATTCTTGGCTCTGAATTTGCCAAGAAAGTCAGTAATCAGGTTGGAAAAAGCATCTTGTCTACAACAATCACATCCCATTGATTCAATAAGTCCTTTGATGTTGATGCAGTATACACTGTACAAACTCGTCCTCCACCCACATGGAAATATTTCAGAAGATCTTTCTCTCTGTCACGATACATAAACATGGTTCTTGGAGTCAACAGGTTCTTTTCCTTCCGTCTTGAACCCAGTAACTCTGCTGACGACTTCAGCAGATCAAGATCTCGTAGAGATCATTCAACTCAGCTTGGTTGAATGTTAGGGGAATTCCAGCACCAACTTCTTGGGCCACGAAATCTTCATCATCGGTGTCTATTGGCTGACAGAATTCAGCATCGTCAGAAACTTACAAAGTAGTGTAAATAGGTACATGAACTTCAATACAGTGAGCAACCGGTCCCAGAGCAGAGGGGAGATTTTGGTACTTGATTGAAGATTTTGTCTTTGTGGGCATGCCTGCAATATTTAGGCCTATCAGGCAAAAATATCAGTCATCATCATGGTTTCGAGGCTCTCGCCTCACCATTGGAACTCCAAAGCTAAGACTTTTCTCTTACCCTTAGTCCACTGTCTGCGGTTCTCAGCACATGTCCTGTGCAATTTACGTGGTTCCCTAGGATTTTACTGGTCACCCAATTTATCTCGGAAATACGCATGATAAGCTTTATGAACAAATTCAGACATCTCTCCTTTGTTTAGGTGTTGTAAAACAGCCACAAATGTAGCACAACTTGTCAGTATCATTCCTGCACCTTTCACGAAATGTTCGAGAACTGGATGACATATTCCACAGAAAACTATTTAACAGAGTTAAATTTGCTGCAACTTGTAAGTTTCATGAACGACTGAATGCTGCCGTCGATTTCACACTGCCTATATTGGCATAGTCATAAAATGCTGACGTCTGCAGTTTAAAACTGCCTATTATGCTGTTATACTATTAAGCAGTTATATCCATTGCATATTCAGCATATCTTTTTGCACATCCTTATCTTTCTGCATATTCAACAAAGCTAACTAATTATAACACATGTTGCTACGTTATTACTGCAATAGTTTGTCAGTAAAAAGCGTTTTGTGGAAAAAAATGAACGTAACTGGAGGAAACGGGCGTGATTTTTTGGATTCAGCACACCAAAATGCATAAAGATCACATGTTATCTTCATGTCAGCAAAATTGATGTGGACCAGTGTTATCAACCAGTGGATGATGTTGTTAACACGGACTTCACGTGTCAGCACATTGAGCACAGCCGTTTTTCTTATAAAATAGTCATTCATTATAGCAAGAGTCCAGACACCAAAGTGTGACCTGATCAAGATCAATAATTATCCAGGACACAGGCCAACATTTCTGTCTATTTGCATCATTTAAATAATATTGAACTTTAGTTTACATTTTAAATAATAATAATAGGCCATACATTAAATACGATAGAATATTTTTAAACATTTTTGTGTCACAATATGCAAGGATTCTGTATTCTGTCCAAAAAATTTGATTTATGTAATTTGAATAACTTTTTGTATATAAAATCTGTATCAGGCTTTGCCCATGAAATATATTACCAGAATAGTTAATGACTGCATGTAGATAGTATCTATCAATCACAGTTTTATTTTTTCTCATTAATTAACAATCAAAATAAACACATATCAACAATTTAAATTTAAGTGAAATTAACAAACATAGCATATAAGTGTCTGTAATAAGGTGGACACTTATATGCTATGTTTGTTAATTTCACTTAAATTTAAATTATGAAATTAATTTCTTAATTTATGTCTGCTACCATTATAAAAAATTATAAAATATATATAAATTATAAAAAGTACAAGAAGAAAAACACCTGATGAATTATGGGAAAACATAAAATATACAATAAAGGATACAGCGGCGAAAAATCTACAGAAGAAACAAAAAAGTAGGAACAAAGAATGGATAACATCAGATACATGGAAGCTGGTTACAGAAAAAAGGCGATTGAAAAATACAACCACACCTGTAGAACAACAACAATACAAAAAGCTAAAACAAGAGGTACAAAAGAACTTAAGAAGAGACAACAACCAACAAATCAATAGCATCTGCACTGAACTGGAAGAACAAGCAAAAAGAGGAAATAGCAGAGGAACATATGAAAAATTAAAGGATCTGACTAGGAAATTTGTTCCAAAAATGCAATGTAATAGAGCAAAAAATGGTTGAATGTTATCTGATAAGAAGATGAATGCAGACAGATGGAAGGAATACGGAAATGCATTGTTTGATTGAGAAATAGAATATAAAAGCATGGAAGAAATAAACACTCATCCAAATAACAATAAGCAAAACTTTGAACCTCCTCTCCTGAGATCTGAGGTAGAAGAAGCCATGAGAAAAACAGCAAACAGAAAAGCAGCAGGGATTGATGACGTCCCTATAGAATTACTAAAACTATGACAAAAAGAAGCAGTTAACATAATTCATAAATTATGTTGTAAAATATGGCAGACTGGAGAATGGCCTAATGACTGGCTAAAATCAATATTCATTCCAATACCAAAGAAAGGTGATAGGAAAGAATGCACAAATGATAGAACCATTGCTCTGATAACACATACAAGCAAAGTCATGCTTCGAGTAATACTGAATAGAATTGACAAAAAGATGGAGGGCGAAGTGGCAGAGGAACAAACTGGTTTTAGGAAAGGGAGAGGAACTAGAGATCAAATAACTAATCTCAGAATTATTATGGAAAAAGCGAAAGAATATCAACAACCATTGTACATGTGCTTTGTAGATTATACAAAAGTCTTTGATTCTATATCTCATGAAAAACTCTGGTATGTCATGCTAGATATGGGATTTCCAGCACATCTAGTACATCTCCTAATGAATTTGTTTAGATATCAAAAAGGAGCAACAAAAATCAATAACATAATAACAGACTGGTTTAGAATTAGAAAAGGTGTTAGGCAAGGTTGCATATTATCACCATTCCTATTTAACATCATATCAGAAATGATAATGAGAAATGCCTTGCATGGATTTAAAGGAGGGCTAAAATTAGGTGGAAAAACAATCAACAATTTGAGATATGCTGATCTTAATAGCACCATCAGAAGGATAATTACAACAACTGGTTGACAGAATAAGTTTGGAAAGCAAAAAATATGGCTTACATCTTAATGAAGCTAAAACAAAAGTAAAGACAGCAAATGGAAAGAAAATTAAGATTCCTGTTAATGAAATGAATCTTGAACAGGTGGACAAATTCACATATCTAGGAGCAATAATCAGCAGTGATGGAAGTCTTGAAGAAGAAATAAACTCACGATTAGGAAAAGGCAGGAAGTAATGAGGAGATTAAAAACTGTCCGGAAAAGCAACAACATCAGTATGAAAAACAAAGGAAGATTAATGGAATGTATGGAATGGAGTACACCAACTTATGGATGTGAAAGCTGGACCATCAAAAAGAAAATAAAACAAAAACTAGATGCCTTCAAAATGTTTTCTCTCAGAACAATGCAAAGAATATCATGGATAGAAAAACAAACAAACGAAGAAGTCATGAAAAGAGCCAATACCAAACGAAAGTTCTTTCGCACCTGCCAAATACGCAAATTGTCTTATTTTGGTCACATACAAGGAAACACCAACGATAATCTACAACAAAAAAATTCAACAAGGTATCATGCCGGGAAAAAGGAAGAGAGGTCGGCCGAACAGAAGATGGGTGGACGATATAGAAGAATGGACTGGAATGACTATAACAACAGCAACAAAAGCATCAAAAGAAAGAACCACCTGGAAATGCCTGATTCAGGGTTAGGGTTAGGGTTAGGGTTACTAGTAGGGATGTGCGGGTATACCCGTACCCGCGGGTATACCCTACCCGTACCCGTACCCGCGGGTACGGGTAGGGTAGGGTACACATTTTTCGGGTACGGGTCGGGTACGGGTATAGCGCTACGGGTACGGGTATAGCGGCTACGGGTACGGGTATACCCGTTTTTACCCGAAAAATTATATTTTCATTTCTCACTACTATAGCAAATTAGCAATGCAGTAATAGAAACATAATATTGAGTAAAATGTATTAGTGTAACTTGTATATCGCGTTCAGTTTGTCAGACAGCATGCATTTTACTTACTGAAAACATAAAGGAAATACAGATGACGTCATCTGACATCATCAGTAATAAAATTTAAATAAATCTACTTGTATAATGGCGTCCTCTGACTCCTCCAAGGACTCCTCGACCGAGAAGTTCTTCTGGTCAAGTTTTGTTGTTTAACTTGAGCTCTAATGCCTGCTCATAGATAAATTATATCTACTAAATATTTTAAACAAGCCCATCGAGTGTTCTAGAAGTTCTAATCCATGTCCGACATTCATGTAGGCTTAGGCTAGCTGACTAGTTGTATTACACAATGTTACCAACCAGTAGTCCGGACTCCAGACTTTAGAACCCGGGCCTACTATTTGCCAAGTGGATTATCCTGATTCCTAAGTACTAGAATTTATTTTTACTATTACTATTTCATTGTTGCCTCTCTATAGTCTCTAGGAACGGATACGGGTACACGGGTCCGTGTACAGGTCCTTGTAGGCTTGTACCCGTACACGCACCCGCAGGTACGGGTCCAACTCCAAAAAACTCACAATTCCAACCAATGTCGGGTACGGTACGGGTACGGGTACACAGCTTACGGGTACGGGTCGGGTAGGGTATAGCGCTAGCGGGTACGGGTAGGGTAGGGTAAAGAAGTTTTTTCACGGGTACGGGTAGGGTAGGCATTTTGCCGTACCCGCACATCTCTAGTTACTAGGCCTACTACTAATATGACTACTACTGCTGCTGCTGCTACTACTACTACTACTACTACTACTACTACTACTACTACTACTACTACTACTACTATTACTACTACTACTACTACTACCTAACATAGCTTAAGCTAGTTAGATTAATAAGGAGTAATTATATTTGTGCTGAGGCAAATGCTGCGGAAAACAATCACTATCCACATAATAGGACCACATTGGAATCGAAGTATCCCGACCTAATTTTAATGGTGAAATTTTTCTCATTAACATTGTAATCCCCACTTCTTATACCCACCGGCCGCCACTGCATAAAAGCCAAAACCAGAACTTCCATGGTTGTGGCAAGTGGCACTATTTTTAGCTTAGGCCTGTAAGCGATTGCCGAGCTACGACAAACTCACACCTGAGTTCATTGAACAATGGCAAAGCAATTTTACGCTAACTGGTAATTTCCCACTTTCAATTTTCAGCTGATTCGATATTTCAGAATCAGTTATGGTTAATGATAAAAAACCTGTCAAAGTAAGGCAATGACCAGAGAATTGCATTTTAAAAACACTGGAAATAGCTCGACTGCACGCAGAAGATCGGAGAAATCGTAAAAACGCGCTGATAAACATATGTTGACGTCTCGATTTCAGGACTCATCGTTGACGTGATTGAAAATAAAATACAATTTACTCATCACAGGTAAAGCTATGAATTTGTCTAATACCTTGCAAAGAGATTATGTAGGACGTCAAAATGTTATAACAATCAAATATAATCAACTGTCAGTCAGTCGTTCTCATGGTCGGTTAGTCACGTAATCAAAGAACTTCTATAGCGTCATGTGGTGAAACATCGGTCTTCGGCATTAACCGGTTAACACGTTGACCACCACTTATTATTCATTACTCCAACGTCATATTGAAAATGGAAAAAATATGGAACTTTAAATTGTTATCATATTTATTTGTTTTTCTTGTGGAAATCTAAGAAACGGTATAAAGCAATGAAAGGCACTGAAATTCATTCAAATAATTCCCTTTATCGTCTAACGAATATACTGTAGTTTGATGAGGCACGTAATCCGTTGAAATTCCTGCAGCTGTGAGATAGTATTCAAAAACATGGTACGACGCATAATGCTGGTTTGGGCATACATGTTTTACAAAAGTAGCGAGTCTATTTTTAATGCCTTTCTTGTTGCACACAACACACTTTTTGGTTGCTGGTGTTTTTTTCATGTTGGTGGCAATATGTTAGAAAACGTTGACCACTGAGCCGGGACATGTCCGATGCTTTATGGTGAACAAAAAGTCGAACAGCATCAGCTGAGGTTGCCGGGCTATTATCATCAAGGACAAGACAGCGAATCACTTGCAATCGAAACCATGCCTGAGCAGTGGCGGCTCTAGGATTTGGCAAGTGGTGGGCCGTTGGGGTGGCAACTTCTAATCATGGGGGGCAACCATTTGTTGTTTAATGTATGTAGCATTAAGTATAGGGTCCCAACTGGGGGCCACTGGGGGGCCACTGGGGGGCCAGGCACTCAATAGGGGGAACGGGCCCCTCTGGCCCCCCCGGTGGAGCCGCCACTGTGCCTGAGTTTTGATTCATCCACATTTCTTGTACAGCAAGTATGCTTTAGTCATTGAAAAGGTCAAGAAAATGAAGAACGATCTTTCTGTACCATCTCAGTGTCTTGCGAAGTGTGGTATGGTATGAAGTCAGTTGATCACGTCTGTAAACTCCGCACATGTGCATATTGTAGGTTAGGATAAAATCTGGTTTCATGAATGGCTCACCAATCCTGTTCAATCTAGTATGAGCAGTCAATTTTCCAGTATGGTGGGCGCTGAACATGACGACATCGCGTATATTCTTCAATTTGGTCACAACATCCATTTCTCTGACAGATGGTGTCACCTTTTTCAATTTTACTGAGACAACACACTCTGGCACATGCTTGCGGTTGCTTCGAAGAGTTCCACAGTTCTGTGGTCCACAGACGACTTAGTAACTGGTTTGCAAGGGGAACACTAGTATAAAAATTGTCAACATATAGTAAAATAACCCCAGTCAAAACAGCCCCGTCAAAATGGCCCACCATCAAAATAGCCCCAGTCAAAGTCACTAGTCCAGTCAATATTTAGATTGATAAATGTTAGATTTTGAATTTATCTTGATCGTTGCTTATTTAAATACAGATATATTAATTAATGATTTAGTATCATTTACCTTATCACACAAGAAATACGAAAAAATTGACACTTCAAACATTTAGACCTATCGTGCAATTGTATTTAACAAGGCATTACGCAACGCTTCAATGGCATGACTGCCAACCCATTGCAGTCTGTGCGACACTCCGGTCCGAGGCTTGATGATCTGCTGCCACTGACACCTACCGAAGTCCTACGTCTCATCAACGCAATGCCAGCCAAATCGTCTCCAGCTAATATCATCCCGACTACCGTCATTAAGTCGTGTCCGGTGTTGTTTGCTAAGCTCATTGGCCACCTCGCTTCACTGTCATTCAGCGAATGAATATTTCCTGCTGCAACTGGACCTGTCAGCCGCCTTCGACACAGTTGATATTAATACTCATCATCAATCTTGTTAGTATCATGTTTCAATTATTTCTTCGTGCATCTTTTTGAATATTTTCTCGTTTACCTTTTTGTTTGCATTGAAAACATAAGCGAAGTATTATTGCGATCAACAAATCCAGCATTGTAAATGTTTGCCAAATGTTAATGCTTGAAATTGGTTTTGATGTAACAATTTTTAGGTTCGAAAAATTGGTTTGATGTAGAATCGTGTTTTGTGTACTCCCAGAAGTTGGCACTTTTTGTGAATCAGTTATCAAGAAGCAGCTTCAGCTATTTGTCACGCTGTGACAAATAGAGCCAATTAAGAAGCGGTGACCCCTTTCCATGATTGTTTGCTCAAGATATAATTTCAAGTTTGAGAAAACAATTCCAGAAACGTTTCTCTGATCCGCATGCATGTTCGTAGATAATAAGACTGTGAAAATCCTTTTGACTCTCTCATTGAAGGCTTCTGATTTGCAAATGAAATTTATTGATTTGCAATCCAGTGAATACTTATATAATCGTGGCCAGGATCACCGGCCAATTCTGACATCCGCAATGTTGAGAAAAAAATTATTGATATAAACTGCGCGTGCATTCTGTATTAAACGGAGTAAATAGTTCAACTGTTTGACTCACTCTTGTATTCTAAATGCTCACATATTTAACATAACGACGTATTCTTCAATCACTTCAGATAATTAATCAGGAATACGACTAAGAATTTACCAGAATGAGACTTAGTCCAAAGAATATTTATTTCACTCAAGACAGCATCAAAGGGAGATTTCAAGACGGAAGACCTCTGACGGAGACTCTTAGAGAACTGATCTCCAGGAGATTGACACCTGATGATATTCCGTCCATTGAAGTTATTCGATTTAATGACAAATGGTGGGCTCTAACAGGAAACAGGAGACTGCATCTATTCAGGAAACTTGACACGCTGAGACTCATTGATACCATTCCTGTAATAGAAAGAAAGTTAACAGAACGTGGAGTCGAACGACAATTTGAAAGGCGCTTCACCACAAAAACCTGGGGAGAGACTATCATATGTCGACAGCAAATAGAGGAAAATAAGTTAAATACCATGACAAAGATGATGGAAGAATGCGAGAAGCTTCGAATTACTAAACATCATACGGAGGATCTAAACAGGGAGAACGGAGAAATTACAAGCAAAAAGAAACAAAGCTTTTCGGCGACGCCAAATCATTTCAGAGAGACAAAAGGTGTCCTAAGTAGAGGTAACCCTGGAAATAATTTGAGTGAAATACGTTGTGAACCAGCTTATGCTACATCAATTCCATACCAATACCAATCACGTACAAACTCTCCAAAAATCCCAGATACAGTTGTCCTTACAACCAGAGAACGAGATTACAAGGACTCTTTTCAGCAAGAAGGCATAACAGGATTCAAACCATACAGACAGTCGAGACCAGATTTGTCAAAAAACACAACTACATCCGTTTCAGACGTCATGAAGGCAAAGGTTGCTAACAGTTCTGCAAGATCTTTCAAATCACAATTTGAGCAAGATAAAATGTCTACTAATTCTGATGAAAGCAGGACATTGTCTGCAAGGGAAATGAAAGATGCATTAAATAAAGGACACAATGAAAATAATTTGAGTGAAATACGTTGTGAACCAACTTATGCTACATCAATTCAATACCAATACCAATCACGTACAAACTCTCCAAAAATCCCAGATACAGTTGTCCTTCCAACCAGAGAACGAGATTACAAGGACTCTTTTCAGCAAGAATGCATAACAGGATTCAAACCTTTCAGACAGTCGAGACCGGATTTGTCAAAAAACACAACTACATCCGTTTCTGACGTCATGAAGGCAAAGGTTGCTAGCAGTTCTGCAAGATCTTTCAAATCACAATTTGAGCAAGATAAAATGTCTACTAATTCTGATGAAAGCAGGACATTGTCTGCAAGGGAAATGAAAGATGCATTAAATAAAGGACACAATGAAAATAATTTGAGTGAAATACGTTGTGAACCAGCTTATGCTACATCAATTCAATACCAATACCAATCACGTACAAACTCTCCAAAAATCCCAGATACAGTTATCGTTCCAACCAGAGAACGACATTACAAGGACTCTTTTCAGCAAGAATGCATAACAGGATTCAAACCTTTCAGACAGTCGAGACCGGATTTGTCCAAAAACACAACTACATCCGTTTCTGACGTCATGAAGGCAAAGGTTGCTAGCAGTTCTGCAAGTTCGTTCAAATCACAATTTGAGCAAGATAAAATGTCTACTAATTCTAATGAAAGCAGAACATTGTCTGCAAGGGAAATGAAAGATGCATTAAATAAAGAACACAATGAAAATAATTTGAGTGAAATACGTTGTGAACCAGCTTATGCTACATCAATTCAATACCAATACCAATCACGTACAAACTCTCCAAAAATCCCAGATACAGTTATCGTTCCAACCAGAGAACGACATTACAAGGACTCTTTTCAGCAAGAATGCATAACAGGATTCAAACCTTTCAGACAGTCGAGACCGGATTTGTCAAAAAACACAACTACATCCGTTTCTGACGTCATGAAGGCAAAGGTTGCTAGCAGTTCTGCAAGATCTTTCAAATCACAATTTGAGCAAGATAAAATGTCTACTAATTCTGATGAAAGCAGGACATTGTCTGCAAGGGAAATGAAAGATGCATTAAATAAAGGACACAATGAAAATAATTTGAGTGAAATACGTTGTGAACCAGCTTATGCTACATCAATTCCATACCAATACCAATCAAGTATAAACTCTCCAAAAATCCTAGATACAGTTATCGTTCCAACCAGAGAACGAGATTACAAGGACTCTTTTCAGCAAGAATGCATAACAGGATTCAAACCTTTCAGACAGTCGAGACCGGATTTGTCCAAAAACACAACTACATCCGTTTCTGACGTCATGAAGGCAAAGGTTGCTAGCAGTTCTGCAAGTTCGTTCAAATCACAATTTGAGCAAGATAAAATGTCTACTAATTCTAATGAAAGCAGGACATTGTCTGCAAGGGAAATGAAAGATGCATTAAATAAAGGACACAATGAAAATAATTTGAGTGAAATACGTTGTGAACCAGCTTATGCTACATCAATTCAATACCAATACCAATCACGTACAAACTCTCCAAAAATCCCAGATACAGTTATCGTTCCAACCAGAGAACGACATTACAAGGACTCTTTTCAGCAAGAATGCATAACAGGATTCAAACCTTTCAGACAGTCGAGACCGGATTTGTCAAAAAACACAACTACATCCGTTTCTGACGTCATGAAGGCAAAGGTTGCTAGCAGTTCTGCAAGATCTTTCAAATCACAATTTGAGCAAGATAAAATGTCTACTAATTCTGATGAAAGCAGGACATTGTCTGCAAGGGAAATGAAAGATGCATTAAATAAAGGACACAATGAAAATAATTTGAGTGAAATACGTTGTGAACCAGCTTATGCTACATCAATTCCATACCAATACCAATCAAGTACAAACTCTCCAAAAATCCTAGATACAGTTATCGTTCCAACCAGAGAACGAGATTACAAGGACTCTTTTCAGCAAGAATGCATAACAGGATTCAAACCTTTCAGACAGTCGAGACCGGATTTGTCCAAAAACACAACTACATCCGTTTCTGACGTCATGAAGGCAAAGGTTGCTAGCAGTTCTGCAAGTTCGTTCAAATCACAATTTGAGAAATATAAAATGTCTACTAATTCTGATGAAAGCAGGACATTGTCTGCAAGAGAAATGCAAGATGCATTAAATAAAGGACACAATGAAAATAATTTGAGTGAAATACGTTGTGAACCAACTTATGCTACATCAATTCCATACCAATACCAATCACGTACAAACTCTCCAAAAATCCCAGATACAGTTGTCCTTCCAACCAGAGAACGAGATTACAAGGACTCTTTTCAGCAAGAAGGCATAACAGGATTCAAACCATACAGACAGTCGAGACCGGATTTGTCAAAAAACACAACTACATCCGTTTCTGACGTCATGAAGGCAAAGGTTGCTAGCAGTTCTGCAAGTTCGTTCAAATCACAATTTGAGCAAGATAAAATGTCTACTAATTCTGATGAAAGCAGGACATTGTCTGCAAGGGAAATGAAAGATGCATTAAATAAAGAACACAATGAAAATAATTTGAGTGAAATACGTTGTGAACCAACTTATGCTACATCAATTCAATACCAATACCAATCACGTACAAACTCTCCAAAAATCCCAGATACAGTTGTCCTTCCAACCAGAGAACGAGATTACAAGGACTCTTTTCAGCAAGAAGGCATAACAGGATTCAAACCATACAGACAGTCGAGACCGGATTTGTCAAAAAACACAACTACATCCGTTTCAGACGTCATGAAGGCAAAGGTTGCTAACGGTTCTGCAAGATCTTTCAAATCACACTTTGAGCAATATAAAATTTCGAATACTTTTGAAGAAGGCAAGACATTGTCTTCAAAAGGAATGAATGAATCTTTACTTACAAGACCATGTTGTGTAAAAGTCACTCCAAGCCACGCATTGGAAATACCCGATATATGTTCTACTGCCAGTCATAAAACACCGTGATGTCTTCGGCTTCTCAACATCCTGAAACAGTTTCAAGTCTCTCGTTTGGATGATTTTTATAGTGACGACAACAGTAGAAGGTGTGCAAACGAAATAAATGACTGTTCTCTTATAAGACCCAATCGTGTAAAGCCTAGTTTACCAGAATTAATTATACCAAATTTTTCGATATCTCTGATCTTCAGTCGAAAACTGTCCAGATGCCTTTCGTCTTCAGTGTTATTCCGAAAACAAAGTCAGTAATCGTCGTGTCTACTGTCTCGACGATGTATTATTTCTGATGGCTCAGTAACGTCGTCAGATCATTTTTTGCCATGGGCGTCCTCAGAAATTTGTCCAGATGGTGCAAACTGGAAAGCAGTGTCTCGTGACGAAAGAAATGAACAAAATTTTCAGGGGGTGCAAGGCAAGGTTTTGTGACGAAAGAAGCAAGTAATTTTACTTTTTGCATAACTCCACAAGTTTTTCAGGGGGTGCAATTGCACCCCCTTGCAGCCCCCTCCGGACGCCCATGGCTTTTGCCTTTCACCAGGACACATTGCACTTCTCCTTTCGTCTACCGTTCTTTTCCATCGTAGTTCGTTCAATTGAATCTTGCCTGCTTTGAGTAAGGGGGAGTCCACCTCCGTCATCGGGCATCTTCTTCGTCATATCGTTCCTCGTATTCTGAAGTGCGAAGGCGTATTCCTCATCGTTCCAGTCTCATAGAACAATAATTGCTCGATACAAAGTCGTCGAAAATCAAGTCATTCTCTGATTCCCTCGTTCCTATCCATTCATGATCGTCGTCATGTCTCAAGGACACTCTCTGTCGTCAGTCGACATACAGAGTTCCTTTTTAATCTCCATGTACCAAAACATTCATTACAGTAACCTTTTAACTTTTTAACTGTTGAGACATTAAATTAATCGTTTATTCATCAAATGTTTGATGTTTAGAATTCTAGATATTTAGTTGCTTTTCAATGACATGATTTGCCTGACTCGTTGCCTTAGTTTCTTGTTAATCAAATGCCTCTTTTGCTCTATTGAATTGCTTATGCTTTTCCGTTACAAGTATTTTAAGTCATTATTGTGGGTCGGCGAAGTTCCATTTTCAAACTCTTTCGATAATTTATGACATTTTTGGTTGATGGCATATTATTTTAGTACTTGTATTTAAGAGACAATCAGAATACAGTAATGAACTAATGATTGGACATGCTGACTATTATTCTAGGTCGTCGCAGAATTATTTTTGCGTCTTCAGGTTCTATAGGAGCATTGCAGAGTTTTATAATGGTCATGTGACCCGTTTAACGGATCTCCCGCTTTTTAAATGCGTGCACAGTTGAAGAGTATTCGTCATATACAGAAAGCGCCACTACAAGAGAGCATGTATGCGAATTTTATTGACCCAATAGGGACCCAAAAGAAGCAGAGCAACCTGTTTTAGTCTCATACGACTGTCTCTTGCTTAGGCCTACACAAACAGGATCGAACCGTTTACTCCTCAGCGGTCGAGTGGATTTGTTGTTGCCTCAGGCGTAAAGTCACGTTGCTGTATTCTTTTTAAAGAGAAATTGATTGATTTAAGTCTCTTGCATGCAGTGTACTGAGAGCAGTCTATAAGATTTTAATGAAAATCAGCCTGAGTCTCTGCCCAGATCAGAGTAGTAGATCATCTAAGTGTTTATGTTGGTTAAACGTCATTATCTATAATATTAAAATCCTTCCTCTGTATGTCTAACATCCGAATGGTTAAAGATAAAAAAGGTGTCAGACAAGATTGTGTAATTTCACCATATTTGTTCAATATACTGGCTGAAATGGTTATGAGACAAACTCTGGAAGGATTTGAAGGAAGAATCACTCTATCAGGGAGGAGAATTCCAAACTTAAGATTTACAGATGACATTATTTTTCTGGTCGAATCTGCAGAAAAGCTACAGGATCTAGTAGACCGACTAGACAAATTAACCTAGGAATACAATCTTTGCACAAATATTGATTAAACAAAATGTAATGAATACAAATGAAACTCAATGAAAAATTTGTGTTAACGGCAGTGGCGTAGCCAAGGGGGGTTTTGGAGGTTAAAACCTTCTTCGCCGCCAACGGAAAATTTTTTATGTATTTCCATACACTTTTATTTTCGGACGCGGTTTTGGGGGTTAAACGCTCCTTTTTGCTGGCTGCCGACCCAAAATTTCCAAATGCTATAGAATGACAAAATGTAAAGGCGTAAGTTGACGACCATTTTTATGCTTGTCAAGATTTTTCGAAGTTGGTTACGATCAAAATCAAACCCCTTTCCGGAAATCCTAGCTACGCCACCGGTTAACGGAAAACTACTAGAACAGGTGACAAGCTTTGTTTATCTAGGATCAATAATCACAGAAGACGCGGAATGTGAAACCGAGATTCGTGCCAGATTGGATAAAGGTCCAGCGGTCAACAAGACACTGCAGAATCTATGGAAAAGCCACGACATATCGATAGCCACAAAGATCAAACTAGGGAAAACTCTAGTTTGGCCGGTGGAAACATACGGATGTGAGATATGGACTTTGAAAAAAGAGACGAAGCAAAGATCAAGGCCAGCGGCGTACCAAGGTCGCTGGGGAGGACGCAGAATTTGCTACCCCGAAATTAAGTTAGATTTAAACACAAAAGTTTTGAAAAATCGGTAAATTTATTTCCGATTTTTGTAAACAAATGTATTGTATAGATACTCAATATAATTGTAATGGAATTTTACGTGTGACAATGACCGAAATAATGAGAAAAATAGACTCAGATTGTGAAAAAAGAAAAACGCGCTATCATCTAATATGAGGAACAGAAGAATGGTTACTTTACAAGTAGGTCTACATGCATTTATTTTGAAATAAATCTAGTGGTCTCATTTAAGATAACAACAGCCAAAATATGATTACTCCAAAAGTTGTTTTTTCTGGCTTTCCTCTCCGCAAAATCTTATCTCTCATGTACCCGTGTACCTTCTGTCCTCGGGCACCGTGTCCCTTCCGGGCACCGGACTCTCCATCATCCCTTTCTTCTTGTCACGCGCCACGGTCTTTTGTGGGGCATACCCGCCCTTGGGACTGCTAGTGCAGTGACATTGGTACACTGCCTAGTGAAGTGTACGACACACACTCCTTTCAGAGGGTTCAATCACCATTATTTGATAATCCAAGTAAAAACTCAGTATTCCTTTCTCTGCCCATGTTTGAGAACCATTGCTTTAATATAATATAATAGGCTTAACGTGATTTCAAGTGATTTGGGAGGCACTAGCCTGTGTAAAAACCAATATTAGGCCTGCTACTCTCAACGTGTTAATAATTACCGAACTTTCTTGAATAACTTATGAATCTATTTATTGTTTCAACTGTTGCTCACTTACTTATACACTTTTTCATAAATCCACTACCCTAACACTAAAACCATTTTACTACTCTGTCCAAACATTTTCTTCTAGAATTGACATTTGTGGTCCATGGTGCTGCTATAATGTGCTAATGTAAATATAATAATCGCTCATACAGGTCACATATATTGTCATAACGCCATCATGCCAAGGATTAAAATTACATGTCCTCGCCAAAATGTCTGACTAAAGATTACAAATATTTAAATTGTCAAAAGAAATTTTTCGACATTAATTCTTTATAAACATTTGTTTTTTTCAGCAAAGAGTTTACGCATAAGCGAGCCAGTCAAATTGCTGTTGTTACATATAAAGAATTTTGCTAAATGGCATATCCTAATACATCTGAAATGAATCGTCCAAGTAATTTCTTGCGCTCACTTTCGAGGTAAAACCAACGATTAACAATTAAAGGGTCCAGTGCAAACGCAGAGACGTTTGGGTAGATTTTGACGCTTTCGTCAGTTGTCTCAGTTTCGAGATTTCCTTCTCATTCGGAAAACAAAACTTAAACTTGACTGATAGAAAGCCGTTTGCAGAATATCGTAATAAGCACTACGCCATATGAATTGCAGTACATCTTATCAGTGCTTCAAATTTGAGACGTATTCTGTGCGTATCCGAAGATTCTGAAGAGTACATCTGCTGGAATATCACCAACCTATAAAAAATAGCCTAAGTAAAATTAATTTTTACAAATGGTTTTCGAACGATCCAGAAGGTTATAGAATTTGAAAGCAAATAATTCCAAGGCATTTTTTACATATCGGCCATATCAGCATTGCAAGTTTGCATATCGTATTCGACAGCTAAACTGGCAACTTTTTTACAATATCTTTAAAAAATTACACGTAAAGCGCAGATTGTCAGGGCCGTAATTTTTCATGGCCCACTTTGGTTCATGGACCTACTGAACTTAAGATAAACTTTGAGTCTTAATCTAGCGATCGAGACATGATCAAATGCTGTGACCTTATCTTAGTATCCTGTATCGCAAGTTACTGCTAGCACAATATTGTAAAGATTTAGATAGAAAGCAAATGTTACATTTTATAAACACAGTTTAGATTTCTATCAATAATCATTATTCTCCAAAATTGTATTAAATTTCGATTCAACTCTATTATTATTATTTCAGACGTATATTCTGAAGAGTAGCCTACATCTGTTGGAATATTTATACCAACCTATAAAATTATAAAAATAGTTTAAGTAGGGCGGGTAGCGTGGGAAGTTAGCAGAGTGGTAACAACGTTGGATGATGAAGCAGGAGGTCGCGGGTTCGAGTCTCGCAGGAACCCTAAAGGTCGACTCAGCCTTTTTCGTGGTGGTAAATTGAGGAGCAGTGGTAAAAGTCCCTGCGATATGTCAAACAGGTACGCTACGCGATACACTAGCCCCGTATCCGTGGCATTACACGCCTGGCTGATGGCTATAGCAACGGAGATCAGCGCCGCCTTATGAGCCTGTGAGGCTCGGGAAGGGCTTTGACTTTTGATTATTATTATTATTATTATTATTATTATTATTATTATTATAAAATTATCTCTATTTTGAACATGGGCATGTCATTTGAGTTACTATTAGTTCTTTGTTAACAGGCTGCAGTAGTTAGAGAGCCGCTGTTGAAACTTTAACTTTAGACTATGCAAAAGAGGAAACATTAATTTTCAGAAGATTCGCTATTCTGGCACTTCCTTTTCATAATTAATCGACCAATGATATTATGTCATAAGTTTAATCGAATTAATATAACATAGCATCATATTTATCAAATTTAGGGCATATATTCGACTTTTTAGTGTAGCATTAGATACGAACGTTGCTCCTGAGCTTTCGTCGAGAGTCCTTCAGAGTTCCTACAATACATAGAAAAGTATATCAAATGCACTTAAACACAAAATTAATATGGTGTTACTAAGATTATCTCCAAGGACAAAGGACGAAAGTTAGCATAGGAGAAATGTTAAATAACAACAATGGCATTGTACATGGACAATAGCAAGGCGATGGAAATTATCACTATTGTGCATTGCCGGTAGTAGGCTAATAGAGATAGACAAATTCTTAGAACAAAGCGAGCAAATGACTAACTCATGAGCATGATTAACATAGGCTAATTGGCGACATAAATTCTTACACATCAAACATTTGAATATGAACTTAATGCTTCATGACCTATAGCAATGGTCACAAAATATTGATGTTCCTGTTCAGGTATTTACACTTTACAGTAGACGTGTAGAAATGCGGGCTCAAAAGTTAAGCATTCAGCGCATATGGTAAAATAATTGCTCGAGTTATGAAGTACTGCTGATATAATTATTATAATAACACTGGTCTACGTCAATTTTGCTGACTTGAAGACAACATGTGATCTTTATGTATTTTGGTGTGCTGAATCCAAAAATCACAGCCATTTTCTCCTATCACGTCCAGTTTTTCCGCAAAACGCTGTTTACTGATTTACTGTTTACTGTAATAATGTAGCATTATGTATTATAATTCTTTAGCTATATTGAATATGCAAAAAGATAAGGATGTGCAAAAAGATATGCTTAATATGCAGTGGGCATAACTATTTAATAATACAACAGTTTAATAGGCAGTTTTAAACTGCAGACGTCAGCAATTTATGGATATAGGCCTATATGTAAGAAGCGTGAAACCGACGGCAGCATTCAGTCGGCTTACAAGTCGCAGCAAATTTAACTCTTCTAAATAGCTTTCTGTGGAATATGTCACCCAGCACTCGAACACTTCGTGAGCAGTGCAGGAATGATCCTGACAAATTTTGCTACATTTGTGGTTGTTTTACAACACCTAAACAAAGGAGAGAGGTGTCTGATTTTGTGCATAAAGCTTAGCATGCATATTTCGCAGTTAAATTGGGTGACCAGGAAAACCTTGGGCACCACATAAAGTGTGCAGGACATGTGTTGAAAGACTCAGACAGTTCATAATGTGACTAAAGGTCAGAGAAAAAGTCTTAACTTTGGAGTTCCAATGGTGTGGCGAGAGCCTCGAAACCATGCATGTTGATGACTGCTACTTCTGTTTGGTAAATATTTCAGGCATGTCCACAAAGACAAAATCTTCCATCCAGTATCCAAATCTCCCCTCTGATCTGAGACCAGTTGCTCACTGTGACAAAGTTCCTGTACCTATTTGCACTACTTTGGGAGTTTCTTACGAAGATGAATTTTGTCAGTCAACAGACACCGATTGCGAAGATTTCGTGGCCTTAGAAGTTGACGCTGGAATGCACCAAACATTCAACCAAGCTGAGTTGAATGACCTAATATGAGACCTAGATCTGCCGAAGTCGTCAGCAGAGTTACTGGGTTCAAGACTGAAGGAAAAGAATCTGTTCAGTGTTGGCTCCAGGAACCACGCTTATGTATCATGGCAGAGAGAATGAATCTTTTGAAATATTTCCTTATGGAGGAGGAGTTTGTATACTGCATCAACATCAAAGGACTTATTGAATCAATGGGATGTTATAGTTGTAGACAAGATGCTTTTTACGACCTGATTACTTACTGACTTACTTGGCAACTTAAGAGTCGAGAATTATGACCTTTCAGTTCAAAATTCGAAGATTGCTTTTCGAAGACTGGGAGCAAACATGAGTGTCAAGTTGCATTTCTTTCCTAGCTACCTGAACTTCAAATCTTGGAGCTATGAGTGAAGAACAAGGAGAATGCTTCCATCAAGACATCAAGACCATGGAACGTAGATATCAAGGCAGATGGAACTCAAACATTATGGCAGACTACTGCTGGTGTTTACAGCGTGACAACTGTGACCATAACTATACCGGAGCATCCAAAAAGAGAAGATTCCATTCTCAAAACTTAAATTTAAGCAACTAGCTATTGCTCTTATTGCTCTCTTAGTTAGAAGACAGACTCATTTTTGGGCTGAATAAAAAATATTACGTGTTATCGGTTCTTCAGAATTTCCTATTTTCCCTAATGTTTGACTTTAACGCCTTTAATTAAGCATTCCTCATTTGCGAAAAAATTTGACGTATTGCATAATTTTTGACTTCATATCTGGAATCAGCACCTCTCAATTGGGTAAAATCAGCAAAAATACCTAGGTCAGCAGAAATTTTTTTTTAAAATGTAGACCAGTGTAATCATTATTATCGTAATCACTTTTCGTATTTTTGGATTTGATAATTAAACTGGCTACTTTTTTATTAGATCATAACTAACAACAACAATATTGTCACCGTCATAGTCCCAAGTAATCGTTAAAGAGAACTGATAACCTGTAAATGGTCTCTTAATGAATTCTCCGTCTCTTTCAAACTTTTTTACATCAACTTCACCAATATTCTTTGCTGGTAGTAGATCGTGAAAAGTTGTGCGGACCAAATTTTTACATCTTCCGGAACGCAGCGAATCCTGAAGTTTAGTAAGATCTACGGCGTTTGAGCAGAGGAAATGTAGGACGATGCTGTGACCGGTCGTAGCTCCTATCAGTCCAAGTCGAACCAGGTCCATTATCAGCAACGCGTCTGCAGCTGTCTGATTCTGAAGTAAGTGAGAAATTCGTTGCACGAGCTCTTTCTCCGTGTCTGTTACTTTTACTCTTCGTGTCGTACTTTTAATCTCGGTGTGGACTCTGACGACTTCTGTGTTTAAGAACACAATGCAGAAACCTTTCAGAATTAGCAAAAACACGATGCAAAGGCACGGTATTCTATTCTATTCTACTTTATAATTTATGTAGCGCTATAGCATGGCCAAGACCAAAGGCAAGAGCGTTTTACAAAAGGCACTCACACGATATACGAAATAAATGCGTTTTATGGTTCGATACGAACGACTCGAAGTTGGTTGCCATGGTCACTGAAATGGAAGTGCGTTCCAAAGGAGAGGATTGCCCCGAGTCACGGATCTTTCTCCAAGCTTCACGGTCTTGGACGGAGGGGGAACGTAGAGGTGAGATCGTTTGCTAGAACGAAGCTGTTTGCGACAGTCTGTCATCCTGCGTATCAACGCCGAAAGATATTCCGGGCAGAAAGGGTCATACAAGGATCGGAAGGTCAGCGAGCAGCGTTTAAAAATGATACGCTCCGGGATCTTGAGCCAATGGAGCTTATCCCTCAATAACGAGGTAACATGGTCATGCCACCTGGCACCGAAAATCATCCGGGCGGCGGCGTTCAGGACCGATTGCAGTCGGCTCAGCTGATAGTCGGGAAGGCCGAGGAGGAGGCTATTACAATAATCCAACCTAGATAACACAAGGGCACGGACTAGATGTGCCGCAGTTGATGTCGAGTTGTAACGACGAATCTCCCTAATCTTTCGGAGCTGAAAATAACAGGCACGGATTACGAAGTTCAATTGACCAACGAACGATAGGGAGTCATCAAGGAGAACACCGAGGAGGCGCACTTCGGTAGACGGAGCGACGACAGCATCTCCGATCGTAAACGGCGTTCGACTGATCTGGTGGACCTTTCGAGGGTTGTTAATCCACAACAGTTCAACCAACTCTCTCTCTCTCTACATATGTTTCATCGATTTTACAAAAGCCTTCGACATGGTAAATCATGATCAGCTGTGGTCAAGCATGCTGGAAATGGGTTTCCCAAGTTATTTGATCAAGTGATTGCTTACTTTGTGCAGCAAGCAGAGTGCTAGAGTTAAAACAGTCAATGTCTAATTCCGATGGCTTCAGATCAAGAAAGACGTCGGAGAGGGCTGTAATATCGCTTCAGCTTTCCTAAACATCCGCGCAGGAAAACATTAAGCCTGTTGTATTCACAAGCCGAACTGCAGGAAGTGGTAAGACGTCCAGCATTAGCACAATAAGAGCTAAAGAAGAAACTCAATGCTAAGAAGATCAAAATAATGGCCAGCACTAATGAAACGCTTGAAATCACCGTGGTTGACTGATTATGAATTTGAGCAGATGAATATTGCTTCGTCTTACTAGGTAGAAAATCAGTCAGGGTGCTGAATGCACAGTCGGCGTCAAACCCGGCGCCCCGACAAAACGGGGCGCAGGCTAAACGGCGTGAGCTGTCGCCATTCACCTTTACCCCTGGTAAACTGGACAAGAGATTAAAAGCTATTGTTCTAAGTTTTGCTAACGATGATAGACTTGATTATGTTAGAGCAATTGCACTTAATTTGAACCTATGAATGCCCCATAGTGGATATGTTATTTTGTCTTTGTTTATGAACAACTAATGTTAGTAGTTTTTTGAAGAAAATAACGGTTAATGTGTGGTGAATTTATTGGACATTGTGGAATATACAGTATCGAAGAGAATTCATCCAAGAAGAGTAAATAGCTAGCAGAGTCAATAGTTTTCACACTCGATTGTCAGCGGATGTCTTCTACTCAATAAAACATCAGTGGCAAATTCATTACCCATAACCGCCACATCACGTTGTCGTGCTGAAACATTATAAAAAGGCAAAAGAACATCTCCGATCGATATATTGCTGCTTGACCGTTGACCCATTTAAAGGAAAGGGAAGATGATAAAGACCCATCGCCTAATTTACCTATACCACTTCTTTTGTGTGCCTATCATTTGCGCCGCTTTGTATGCGCAGTTTTGTCGGTAATTTTGCACCCTTTTGTGGATCTGTATTTTGAGGTATTTCTTTGCGCCGTTTTGTCACACGATGTTTTGACCGGGTACTGTCAGAACCAGACAGGCCATGGGTTCAGCTAGTGACGTGCAGAACAGGTCGGTGGGGCCCCGGCCCCGGGCATCCAGCATCCAAATGAGAGGCAAAGTGTCGAGTCAACAAAGTATTTGAGTAAGTTCTAAGTTGTCAAACGTTGAATAGTTGGGGGAGTATGCAGTATGAGAACGAACGGAAAAAGTTGACACAAAGACGTTTTTCTGCTCGTCAAGACTTTGTATATTGGACAACCTAGCCCGGGCATCAACCACCCTCTGCACTCCATTGGGCACAGCAATCATGATTAAGCGGACTAAACATTAAAAAGCAAATTGATGAGTATTGCGACCAGGCGTCGTCTGATAAAAGCTCTCGTATGATAGCCGTCCGTTGCGAAGCTTGCGTCTAAAAGAAGAAAGAATAGAGACATTTTCAAACTTTTTAAAGTAAGTGTATCAGTTAACTCCTACAAATTCCGTTTACAAAAAAGGTTACAGACAATGAGGATCACAGGATGGCCAATACCAAATACAATTCCGATTCCGATTATTGTATCAGACCCAGCGATGTTATACTGATCTCTTTTTCCATTTACCAAATCAAAACTTGTTCGATATGTCAGTAGATGTATGAAACTTACCGCCTTCGTTAATTAAGATGCTGTTGACGTGCTTTTGATTGGTATTTTCAAGACAGTTTTGAAAATCTCTAAATTTGCTCAAACTGAATCGCCTCACGATGTCCAGCAGGGCTTCAGATCTCCTGTAAGCTGTCTTCTTGGACTCGATGTGCTCTCGATGCCTCTGATTGATGACTCCCTTTGCAAATAACTCGTTCAGCAATTCACTTGGATCGATTAAGTCGACCAAACTGGATCTGTTAATGTCCAGAATTTTTATATGCTTATCCAAGATGGGCCAGACACCCTCGCACTCTTCTTTATATACTAAAATAAATGCAAAAGCGTCAATTTGTATAGAATCGGAGGTCATGATGAAATATTGATAGCGCTTGTAAACCTTTGCAGTTATACAACTGATATGGTAATGAATAATCTGTTGCAATCATACATGACCTCACTGTCTGAATTCTTTATAGCTGAAGAATGTGTATGCGTCATTGGTTAACTGCGATTTTTTAACAACATGCGACTTTAAAAAGTGATAGTGTCTGATGTCAAGATATGGCTCATATTCACACTAATCGTGTACTAAGCGTGCTTTAGCTGACAACTTAAATATGCGAGCTGATTAACATTTTGACTCTCAAGATATTGCAATTCACTGCATTTTCTGGCCCGCCGAGAGGTGGCAGAGGCAAATTCCCAGGGGCCCGGCGACTTTTAAAAGTTGTAAGGGATCCGGGGACGCAATAAAGTTATCTTATACAATATTTATGACTGAATGGTCTTGCACCGAATATCGGGCGTGAGAGCTCTGGGCGGCCATACAGTTAATTGAGACAGTGTGTTAAAATTACGAGTTGCCTGTTTTAATATGTGTGCATCAGTCGATTTAGAGCTACATCGTTTGTCATAGTAAACTTTAAATAGTAAGCATTAAATATCGTCTGATTGAAATGTTTCGCTGAATGTTTATCTAAAGCAAAATCAACCTCCATTTGAATTCAGAAAGTTCACGAGGTGTTCTTGGTTTGTCTCTATTAGCGCTGAGCAGAGGTCTTCGTATCCGTTTTTCTTGATTATGTAGTTAATCAACTTTCCAACCTTTTCCTCTGGAGTGTTTTTACTTTTCACTTTGTTGAACTCTTGCATGGAAAATACCTCACGAGACAGCAAGACGTCCAACAATCCAAACTCAACATCTGCTCTTTCTTTCAGGAAGTTTCCATGTGTTATTAAACGATGCGGCTCGGCACCTAACCATTATGCATAAATACAAGGAGATTAATTCTAGTATCTGCCCTATGAAGTTAACTTATTGACTGATAGATTTCCTTGAAAATAACTAAATGAGATTTTTACATTGCATATTAGCACATTTTTATAAGATGGTGCGGTAGTCGAGTGGTCACTGGTCAACAACTTCAGACTTCAGCCGTGACACAAACTTTTCATTTGTTCCTGCAAGAAGTCACTCATTCGACTCATTTGTAAAGGCTCGACTCAGATGTTCGGAAAGGCGGGGAGAAAGAGGACAACTACTCACATCAAGATCATGTACGAAAACTTGAGGCATAGTTGTCCATGGGTTGGGTTAACCCATGAGTTGCGTTGGGTTGGATCCCGATTTTGAAAAACTTAATGGGTTGGGTTTCGTGAGGCTATATCTGTTAACTGGCAATAGGCAAGATAGACAGATGTTTTCGCGTTGTTCGACACAATAATTCAGTACGTTATAGGCTACACTTGAAAATGGCAATTGCAAGTGATTTCGAACGTCATATGCATCTGAGAGGTTAGACTTTTAAAAAACTAGTATGGTAACATTGTAATCTTCATTTCAGCCAACTCGGCACAGTCAGAGCGTGACTTTTCATCTGTAGGAAAGACTTTTACAGATGCTAGATCGCTGTTGTTTGGCATCTAAATTGGAAGGCATTAAAATAGTCCGATGGCGATTACATAGAGCAATGTTGCGGCAAAATCTTTATGCGCTTGAATTTATGTATGTTTTTAAACGTGCGATTGCACTTTCACCTTTTCGTCTGGTCGGGTCGGGTCGGTCAGCAGACAGGGATTTTATATGGATTGGAATGGGTTTGGAAATTGGTGGGTTGGGTTTGGGTTCAGAAAACCGACCAAGGACAATTCTGGCTTGAAGCCGCTGACCCTTTAGTTCTGCTCTGAGTTGAAACCAATGGAGCGTCAATTAGCTTTCTCAATAATTAAACCTTTTGGCTAAAAAGCGGTTGGACGTAAGCCTATGGTTAATTTGTTCAATACGAATTTTCAATAGCTAGTTAATAACATATATATATATATATTTCCACTTCATAGTCCTTAAAATAGGCAGATGACGCTATTATCTTTGTTACAAATAAGCATCGATTCGAACGAAAATCTACCGTTAATGATGACGATAGAGATGATGTTTTAAAAAATACTAATAATAGCAGTATAGTGAAGAAGGAGAAAAATAAGGGGAAGAAGAAGAGAAAGAGAAAAGAAGAAAAAGAAGGCAACAAGAAAAAAGATAGAGAGAAAAGAAGGAAGAAGAAAAAGATGATGAATGATGGATGATGGTGGATGATAGAGGTTGAGTACGACGACGCTGATGATGATGATGATGATTATGGCGATTATGGTACAGAAGTCTTACTCACAGATCTCATCAGATGACGGCAGTATCTGAGATTCATTCGCATCAGACGTGCCTACAGAAGACGCATGTCCATAGTAATCAAACCTCATATATACCGTGTATGAGTTAACGGATACATCTTTTATTATATTCAGCGAAGCATAGTGACAATGGACATGAGGACTTTGATCGATCACTGCGTGATGATATTTCCAATTTGATTATATTGTTGTTCTGCTTTCGATCTGTAGACTAATGCTCACGGCGTATAAAACTATGTGATAGACTATTTAGACTCTAACCGCTTGTTCTTGATTGAGTTTGTACAGCTTGACTAATGTAACTAATTGCATGGGGCCTTGCGGAGAGCTCGACATAGGCTACTTTTATTCAAGAGTCTAAAACTCCTGAATCACGCTTATGGGAGATGCGCAAATCATATTTGCAGGATTGTGAAGCTTTAATTCAGCTGCATAGCGGTCGGCTTTGCGCCGAGTCAAACTGTCGACCAAGAGTTCGAGTCCAAGAGCCCGCGTTTGGTGATATTCGTATTTCGAAGACAACAAACATACATGTTTACGCTGATTGCATGCTAACAGGGTCTGTGTGGCGCTTAAGGCGCATGCCAGCGAATTTTCATAAAGGTCTATATAAATTATTGACTTCATTCGTAATGAAGAACTTGCAAAGAAAAGGCGCAGCGCAATAAACTTACCGAAAAGCAAAATCCAGCAGCAGCAATACATTTGCACCAGAATAAGGGAGAGACGACGACAGAACGTTCAATTCGCAAATCCTCTGATCGAACCAGTCGCCGTAACACATACACTCGTACAGTTAGTAGTTTAGCTGTTTATGTGCAGTTCTAAAAATATAAAAAATATGCGATTAGTTCTAGCTAAAGTGCTTCGTGTAGCGCATAATATTAGAGCCGATCAATCGCGCAATCGTCTATGCAGATGAAGGTTTGTGGTTTACGTTTGCATGAGGTACATCTAAAGATTCCAATAAGTAAATCGAGTATGTGTTCGGAATAAAAACATTCTGAAAATTATAAATTATAATATAGTAGTGGCTTCTGCATTCAAATCTCTAGAAACTGTCATTTTACGTGGGTAATGTGATTCACACCGTACAAGTTATTAGCTACAAAAATTGAAACTCACAATCAAAAAATTAAACATCTTCAGAATTTGGCACTTTAGGCTCATAGAATGCTAGAATCGTGCGGTTATTTGCCTCCAGAATTCGTATAAATGACAATTGGCACATGGTTTCTTGCTACTATGCTCATATTTCAAGCAATCAACGTGTGCTGTGTACTCTTAAATCTTTAGTATATAGGCCTACCTGCAAAATGTCATAAAATACATGATCATGTTAATAACATCTTCAAAATTAGGCACAGTCCAGTGCAATTCCTGCACATAATGAATGCCTTGAATGTTTTTCTCGTACTCTCTCGTACTTACATCAGTTAGCCTGTCATAAGTTTACAAAGAGAAATTACATATCAAATTTGATGCTCCTGGTTCATATTGGATTAATGGTTTTGTTTCTGCACTTAGATTGCTCATCATTGTTTATATTAGGTCCTCTGCTATGCTAGAGTTATGATTGCCTTGATTGGGTTTATGACACTTATTGCAATTAAGAAAAACCACTCAATAAATGAACATTTATGCGGTTGTAGGGTTGCCAGACGTCCTCCAAAAGGAGGACATGTCTTCCTTTTCAAGTCCGTGTCCTCCGTCCTTCAGGCCAAGCTAAAAGTTGTAAAATGTCCTCCTTTTGAGATTTTGTATGCTACCAATTTTCCTTCTCGCGGTACTGACGAATTTCATACGTTTTAGTCCGTTATCTCAGTTTACCCAATCATCGATATTAAAATAGCGTTTTAATAATACCCATATCGATTGTCCAAAGCCCCAAAATACTCGACTCTCGTCATTCTATCTATAGCGTCTATGTAATAGTCTATTGTAAAAATGTTATTTCATTTCCGGTAGCAAACGCAGAGACTGTAAACGTTAAAACAGTAAATTAAAATTCGTCTGATTAAAGTTCTTAATTTGAACGCCTGATTTTATGGCAATGGCTTCTGCAAAGAGAAAATGCAAGTTTTCAGACACAATGAAAAATAAGGTTCTCAATGGACAAAAGAAAGGAACAAACTCTTGGTAGACTCTGTAAAGGGTATCATTCTGACAAAATTTCAATGTTAAGAATCTTACTTGTAAACAGTTTTATGCATATGTGATCGACAACGAGGATCTTTGCCGAAAAGTTGGTTCCTCTGAGAAATATGTTGTGTAGCATTAAGGATAATAGAGGTAAAGGTACAATTTGTATATATAAATAATTGCTGTAAAATGTTTTTTGCATTTTGATGTTAATAGTTTCCATTGAATTTATATAAATTTTCTCATTTGGAACATTCAATGCGTCTTCCTCTGTCCTCCTTTTCGTCTGGCTCTGTCCTCCTTTGGCTACCCATGCATCTGGCAGCCCTATGCGGTTGGGTTCACCCATAATACCTTCGGTAAAATGATTGTCGCTTAGTAACTAACCCTTTTACGAAAGAATTGCAGAATATTTAAAAAATATGCGTAAAAGTACACTCTCTGCCGGTGTCTAAAAGCGTTCCAAAATATCTCATCGGGTTTCGGAAAAATTTAGGAAAAACCGATGATGTAGTTAGTAATGACTCCAGGCAGTGGAAGCGCTGTTGCAAAATTATTTGCATCAATTAGGGTCATATAAGCTTATATCTGACGAGGATACCTATATTCGGAGCTGACTTTTATTCTTTCGGGTTACAAGGTTTAAAATATTATCCTATATATCTATTTCACCCTCTATATATTTGTATATAATAAATATTGATATAAAATGCCCTTTGTTTTAAATAATAATTATTTACATCACGATTTCATTCCTTTATTTATTACTCTCAAAATCATTTTTCATGCTTCATTTTCTGTGCCACGCAGGGCATCAACAACCTTCTTTCGAGAATCTGTATTGAAATTTCGTTTTCGGAAATTCCACTCAAGGGCCTTTGTTTGACGATCTTGCCTAACGATAGGAATGCAGTGGAATTTCCAACACAGACTTCTCCGAAATATTCATAAGCATTCTATTCCACATGTGTTGTTAGGCGGATTTAGCCTAAAAGGATGTTATCATGTTCTGTAGGCCTATATGCTGCTAGCTGAGAGATAGTGATTGAGACTGAGACAGAGGGAGAGAGAGAGAGAACAGGAAGAGCCGCGCACTTAGGGACATAGGCTCAAATGCAATTTAGATAATTAATAGCTAGAACAAAGAGGTGTGACAATTATACAAAAGTCAATACGGCATGTTGCAAGAGGACAAAACGTCATTTCTTAAAATATAACACGTTATAAAATGATGTCATACGATCTGATGTAATGCTAAGCGATGTAATATAATATCATTGTAATGTTTTTGTCCGCCAAGAATGACGAGAAAACACAAGGCTTGTCAATCTTTGTTGCCTTTCGCAATTCTGAAGCAGCAACCGCTTTGATAGAGGACTTTCCACATGTACGTACACTGCGTACAGCCATGATCACTGTCACTGCCCCACCTTAAGCCAGCAATCGTATATTTGAATCATATCATCGCGTAAGCCGTAAGGTATTCTGGTCTATTCCGCTCTCAAATTACCTCTCCACTTTGTCCTATGCTTCGACCAGCATTTACCTCTCTATTGCCAATGAGGACGCGCAATGCAGATTCTTCTCTCCAATCATATTTGATTTTAAAGAAGGAAGAAAAAGAGAAAGGGAAAGAACATAAGAAGGAGGGGTGGCAAGGTAAGGAGGTGGAGGGAGAGATTGTGGAAGCGGGAGAGGGAGAAGAACTGTTGTTCTGGTATTAGAAATGGAGGACACAGGGAGGGATGAGGAGAGGAAGGGAAGCGTCGAAGGGAGGAGGAACAAAGAGGAGAGGAATTGTGGGTAGCAGGAGAAGAGGCAGAGAAGGAGGAGTGTATTGAGGGGCAGCAGGGAAATGAGAAGCTGGAGGGGAGAGATAGTGGTAGGGTAGAGAAGATGGAGAGGATACGGGCTTGGTAGCCCAGTTTTGTCTTGCATTTATCTTCAACTGACTTCTAATTATGTCTTAAATGCCTAGTTTTGCATTTATTGTAACCAATTAGACAAACAGCTGCCATGATGATCAATTGTTTCAGCGAATTTCGTTTTAGGTTGTGTTGAAGCTACAGCAATTATACAGAAATAGTGCTTTTGCTTAAAATTCCATTCTTTAGTTTCATCTTCCTTTCGTGAGCTGATATTATTATGCCTTTTAGTCAAAACCTTCAGTCACGAATTTGCCGTCAGATTGTTTTTATTTCAAGAGCTGATCGTCTCTAGAACGTGTTAATTTTCAAATTCAAAGATTTATTTCATTGCATATCAAGCCAAACCACAATATGATGTGACATGTTGCAATCAAATACCAACCTTGCGTTTTGTATACTATTTTGATATACTGCTCTCTGAAGAAATGAATGCGAAGAAGATTCGAGGCTTTCGAAATGTACAATTGTACATGTATGTATTACGAACCCTGCAACTAGTAAGCTAGAGAGAAAGGAACACTAATGAAAGAGGTTTTGAAAATGGAAAACGCAGATAGATGGTTAAACATGTTCAAAAAAAGGAAACAGCGGTATTTGAACATATACAGAGGAACGATGAATTTAAATCAACGCTGGAAAAGACAATCCAACAAGGAATGATGCCCGGAACAAGACAGAGTGAGTGACCAAAGAGAAGATGGGCAGATGATGTGGAAGAGTTGATAGAATTGCAGTTCTCACAGTAGCAGTCAGAAAACAAAGGAAATACATTGCGGCAGAAACTTCAGGTCACGATGGGAGCAGAAGAATGTGCCCAAGAGCATGAAAAGCTGGTCTTCATAACAGGACAAATAGGCCATTGCTGGCTTCTGAGTCTAAACTACCTAATAACTCCGTCATCCCTATGAAAACAGGTAATGACAACTAGTAAACAGCGCTAACATGCTCATCCATCTAGACTTAACCGCTTGTCAAGTGAATATTGCATAGAGGCTCTACATAAATTGCGTCTTTATGCAATACAATAGAATGCGCAAATCTAAGCAATTTGTTATGATGGGCGTGTCTATAAGAAATGCGTTGACTATGACTAAGGAGGGACATTTTCAGAAATCAGAAAATTTCTTCAAGGTTTTCCTAAAATAATATCTAAGAACCAACAATTCTGATTTGGTTTACCTGTTCTGTCTAATGACTCTTCACAATGAGAGAATCTCAGCTTCAGTTTGCCAATACTAAGCTGTCACGAGAGCTGTCTCCTTTCAAAGCGCTAAAAGCCGGTATTTCAATGCCGTGCTATAGTTTCGATAGTACTGTGGCAAACGAAGCGACAGTTCACATGTTATCACTATCTCTAAAGACTCTCTCTCTCTCCTCTCTCTCTCTCTACTGCAGGCCCCTTGCGTCTGGACGCGGCCTGAACATCTTTCCTTGTTGCACCGGACAAGCAGTCTAACAGACGGGCAGAAATCATGATAATTTAACCAGAAAGGCATCTAACCCTAGGTTAAAACAGGACCTGCCTTATAGTAATTAGCTTGCCTGACTAAAATTGCTTTAAGTAATTGGCTACTTTAGGCTGCCTTTGGCTATCAGACACGTCTCGCAGAGCCGCACAGAAGCTCGATTAGGCCTACAATTCAGCGATCACTTGACTGCGATAGTAAATGCCGAATGAAAGGTGAATTGGTAAAATGAGTGAAATACTGATGGTATGTGGTAAAAATTAAAAATTATCACATATTTGGAATTTGAGCGTCCAGTCCGAGACTGAGCTGCGATTTCAAAACAAAGCGAAACGCCATCGGTCTCACATTGGTTAGGCATTTACTAGCAATCTATAAGAATCACATAAGTAATAACAGAAATAAATGTCATTTTTTCAGTTTGTAATGTGACACCCAGGGTTTAGTCTAGGCCGTTTTCGGGGGGAATTGCCCTTTTACCCTCCGGAAATTTCAAATTTCCCCCGGAAATTTTGGCATACTACATCAACTAACAGCAGCCCCCTAGCAGAATTCCTCCCCCGGCCTTTTCAGTTTTCTCCCCGGCTTTGTCAGTTCCCCCCCCGGAGTCCAGGAGTCTAGATTAAACACTGAATGCACCGATACGCACTCTAGTGTTAATATAAAACTGGGCGATTTAGTTTTATTTAGTTTTAGTTAATTTCTTCAGTCTGTAGTAAGTTCCATCCCTCCATGGGCGTCCGGAGAAGGGTGCAAGGGGGTGGAATTGCACCCCCTGGAAAAATTGTGAAGTCATGCACAAAAGTAAAATTACTTGTTTCTCTTGTCACAAGACCCTGTTTTGCACCCCCTGGAAATTTTTTGCATTTCATTTGTCACAAGACCCTGTCTTGCTCGGTGCACCCCCTGGAAAAATTTATGCGGACGCCCATGGATTCCTCTAATCTTGAGACCAAGAGTTCTAATTTCTTCTTTGATAAAGACAATCCGCTCATTAGAATAGATCATCTACAGTGTATTACCACCCTTTTGGTGGTAACATGTAGTGGGGCTTACCTATTTCAAAAAGTGGTTCATAATATTCGTCAGAGCTATGTAGGCTAATTATAATTATCTGCAAGATCTTCGCAAGAACTGCATTTACTTTTAGTGTTGTTGTATGCAAGTGGAATCTGACCTGAATTATCAGCATCGTGTGTCGCTGTTTTAAGAAAAGATTCACCACCATGCAGGACACGCGATTTCGAATTGTTCCTTAATTTGGAAATTCAGCAACATTTGGCATGAATAAATAGCAGTCTGCGTGTTGATCTTTCGACTCACTGCAGATGGCATTTGTTTCATCTCACCATTGAGCTACTGTGTAAGGACAGAGTAACACGGAATTAAGCAGATGTGAGATGTCCAGCTTGCTTCGGGTCTTGATGATCGCAGACTTCGCATGTTAAAAGTATTTTTATGAAATTCTTTTTTGTCAGGTTCATACGCTGACCACAGCGGTTGCTGATGTCCGATCATCGACATAGGCTATTCAGGCACATTGGCGGAGCCACATGGGAGGGTCTAGCACGAGAGGAGAGCTTGGCCCTCTGATTGGGACCGGTCGTGAGATTAGTGCAAAACCGTTGGGTAAGAAGTATGATGACAATGAACGAAAACAAGTCTAAAACGTGCTGAAGTTTCACACGACGTCGTTTTTTCTCGTCAAGAGTTGCTTCTCTTGAAACACTTAAAATTCGACGTCTCCCCCTTTACCCAATATTCCGGAACCGAGGCTATGTCACGGCTCAGGCGTGTCCAGATCTGCATGAATATGCTTGCTGACATGATGCGTATTGCAAGGGACTTGCTAGAATGCACGATACAGGTATCGGTGCAACTGGTAAAATATTTCCATCCAACCGTATATGCGCCAATCTACCGAACATTTGTCAAACTATAGATGGCGTATAACTTAAAATCTAGACCTGCCAAGCAGGGTTTAATCTAGGCCGTTTCCGGGGGATAATTGCCATTTCCCCCGGAAATTTCAAATTCTCCCCGGAAATTTTGGCATACTACATCAACTAACAGCAGCCCCCTAGCTGACTCCCCCCGGCTTTTTCAGTTCCTTCCAGCCTTGTCAGTTTCCAGGAGTCTAGATTAAACACTGATGCCAGGCAAATGATGAATTCAAATTCAAAATCAGCGCACACGATTTCATAACTCACACGTTTTATTCCCGGTAACAAAATCTCTTTTCTCTTTCTAATGATATATATATATATATATATGTATATATATATATATATATATATATGCGTAGTGTGTGTACAGATTCGATGATAAAGCTGAATATTTAAGGTGGCACATTTTGAGCATTGTGATAATCGCGTAATCATTCTAATATATTTATAAGAAGCATTAGGAAGATTATAATCATAAAACTCTATTGTCTTTATTTAAGCGGAATGAGCTCAGAATTTATTGAGTTAAGTTTAACCTTTTAGAAACTTTGGATACAGACAATTTCTATAGGCGCGGAAAGAATAAAATCGAATAAATCTAGGAACTGTTAACAAACGTGCTCAATTATCCAAATTTACTTCAAGGTTTCAAACTAATGATAAGACTTACATTATGCGAAACTGCAAATGTTATCCTATGGCTTAAAAGTACCAGAGAATTTTCATATATTAATAACCAGTTCAAGTTTTTCCTCTACAATACCTAAAAAGCAAATATTGTGTTAGACGGTAAAATAATTGTAATTCTCAGATATAGACTACACAAAGCATAAAGCATCGTTCAAGTAATGTTAGCAATGTATATTGACGGAGACCTCAGAATTTGATGAGGTTTTCTTTAGTGTTGCCGTTTCGGTCACACGAGAAAAACAGCGACGAAAATCGCAGCCAGGAGAACGAATGAACGTTGGATGACATTTCCATTGGCGCCACCTGTTGTGAGGATTACATCGATGGGTGCGTTATTGCAAAGATCTTTGTCGCAAAAGCACAACGATCCTCCAGTGCCAGGCTGGCATCCGGCTGCCAAACCTGGCTGGGTCGTTTGACAATCTCTATGAACCGCGCCAACTACTCCTTTCAAAACACAATTATTATTTATATAAGCACAGATGAAGAAGTTGGGGGAGAAATAGACTCGAAAGTGGAGTTAGGTGGAGATTTGGATTTGGTATTAGAGATTGGGCTGGTTATTTTCCAGCAATGTATCTGAACCCAAAAATTTCAGATTAAGAATACGGAGGCGAAGCCTTTGACTGAAGTCAGCATGTGATCCTTTGTGATCCTCATCCTTTCCAAGTCATTGGCTCAACACGCATCTAGTCAAGAGGCTGCCCATAAAGTTTGTCAAGCTCGAGGGGGAGCGAGCTTAGAAAATGTGACAGTTTGTGACAGGAGAGGGGTAAGGACCAGCATGACGTCACACTTTCAGTAGAATAAAACCTTAAATATACTTGATAGGATGTATAGTAAAAGAAGTTTTTAATTGCTCATTTTCACTTTTTGCCCTAGATACATACAATTTTAGATCTCAATTATATTCGTTATCATTGTCGGAAATTCAATATTTGTTTTGCTGCAGAAAATTGAACGAGAAACTCGAATATATTAAATAGCAACCTGCATGACGTAATTTATGGACGACAATTTAAGAGGGATCCGAGAATTGTGACGTACTTTTAGGAGGTCCGAGATTTGAGTCAGTTTGTGACAATCATATATTTGCTGATAATAAACAGATTTACGACCATGTGGACGTTAATGATGTCGGTCTTACTCTTTGTCGTCTCCAAAATTGCATCACAGAGGTCCAAGGATGGTGTTCCACACGACGATTGCAACTTAATGCTTCCAAGACTGAGCTTGCATGGTTTGGCTCACATGCTAACATGCTTAAGCTGTCTAACACCGATTGTAGTCTGGCACTTCAGGGCACCATTGTCCGCCCTTCTTCCGACGTCAGAGACCTCGGAGTCCTGTTCGACAACGAATTGACCACTAAGCAACATGTTGGACAGTTAGCCAAGAGCTGCTTCTATCACATACGACGTATCCGCCAGATTTGTCGAATCGCTGGCAAAGAAGTCGCCTCGCAACTGGTTTCCGCGTTTGTTCTGTCCAGAATAGACTACTGCAATTCCGTTCTTGCCGGCCTTCCAAAGTCTACACTGGCCGACCTGCAGCGCGTACAAAATGCTGCTGCACGTCTGGTGCTGGACCTAAAACCTCGAGACCACGTCACTCCGGCGCTTCGTGAACTTCATTGGCTTCCAGTCCAGTCACGGATACAACACAAACTATGCACGCTGATGTTCTGTGCACAGAATGGTCTTTGTCCGACCTATCTGGCCGATCTGCTCCAGCCAACATCAACCGCCATTGGTAGACCAGGCCTACGATCAGCCTCTACCAGTCAATACCAGAAACCTCGTCTTCGGACAGTCATGGGGCAACGAGCCTTCTCGTACGCTGGACCCCATGCCTGGAACGCCCTTCCACCAGCGCTACGGAGCATAAAGTCGCCCGTTGCTTTTCGTAAACAGTTGAAGACACATCTGTTTAATTGTGCTTATAATAATGTGGTAAACCAGGCCTTCACTACTTAACTATAGCGTTCCCAGGATGCCTAGGCCCGGCTGGCTACAGAGGGTAATCAATATTCATAAGGACGCGTGGGGGTCGACCTAGCTTTTTGGCATAGGCTTTCTCTCTTATATATATATATATATATATATATATATATATATATATATATATATATATATATATATTGACTATTCGTCAGTCTCTTCCTCTCTTCTCTTAATACGCCTCACACTCTATGGCTCTCGTGTACCCATGTACCCTTCTCTCTTCGTATACCTTCCTATCGCTCGTGTATCCGTGTACCACTCTTCGTGTACCGTGTACCTTGTACCGTGTACCATGTACCATGTACCATGTACCTTTTCTATCACAGGACCTCTCCTTCACCACACACGCCGCCTCGGCAATCGGTCCTGACTACTGTTCGGATCGCTATTTATACGGTTTTGGACAGGCTTGAGTGGGGGTGTGCTAACCTCGCCAGACAATCATAGCCGTCCTACTCCTGGCTCTTGGCTCTATCCATCTAACCCTCGCCTTTCAGCCTTCCTATACTATTAGGCCACCGGCCTCCCACGTATTATTATTATTATGGGACCACCGGATATTGTATTATTAATGGTTTTATCTATTGCGACTACTTAATGACCAACAGCGCTACCTGGGACTACCTAATGAACTAACTTATTATAGGCTATTAATGATTTCGCTACAATAATTGACATTAATTGTAATGCGCTTGCTAACATTAATTGATTAAACGCAATATAATTAGCTAATTAAATTAAATGGAGGTGGGTTTAAAATGGTCACAAATAGCGTGACGTACTCTATGGACGGCCTCTTAGTTCTTTTATCTTATCGTCTATCTAAATCTGTCCCTTTCCAAAGCGTCCCCTATTGGACCGTGTAAAATATCATAATTTGGATTATGGAAGGAATCCTACTTAAATATTTTCAAAAGGTTCCATTTATCTTAATAGATACTATTACTTCCTAGTTAATAGATTCGATTGTAGCAGCACGAGAATTTTGAAATGGTTTCACTTTACAACTGGTGCATTGTAGTTCTTGCAATTATTATTTTTACTTAAATAGCATATTTCACAGCAGAACGCAACTTATTCTCAACTTCTATTTCTGCCTTTTGCAAAATCCACTATCACACTGTTCGGCAGCAGTGGAAGAGGACGGGCTGTGGCACGTCTTGTCAGAAGGATAGCTGCATTTATAGCATCTTGTCATGCAAAGCGCTCTGTGTTCTGCCTTTGAGACAGCGTTCGGAAAGCTAGCGAAACAGAGACAGCGGATTGAAGATGTATGCATAATAATATTGCATATCCAGGAATGTCGGACGTGCGTACAATGTCTTTGTTCTCTTTGTTGTGCGTGGCTTTGCTTCCTGCTAACAGTTCCTCCCCACAAAAGTAAAGCAACATTCTTTCTTAATTGAAATTGTCTTTAATGCAAGATACGTCGTGTCCTATGCTGTTATTATTACTATCATAGTTCGCTTAATTAAGCAAAATTGTTGTGCTAAACAATTAACTACTTGGGATAATATTTAAGTGTAATGTATTGGTCAACAATGAAGACATTTACTGCAAAAGTGATATCGTACCATAAGCCTATATGGCTACTCTCCAAATAGGTCATTTGTAAACACCTAACCAGTGTCCATTGCTTACTTCTCATACAGTGACCTTAACACTATTTCGCAGGCCCGTCGAGAGAAATTCCAGACCCTGGGTAGAGCAGTCACGGGCCCATATATTTTTTGGAAAGTTTGTGAAGCGTTAACAATGTCCTCAAAAAAGTTCAACGATTTCCAAAAATATGCAAAACAAGTGTAAAAGGTTGTGATGACCCTTTCTTTCTTGTCGGACTTTTCGAGACGCTAAAGGGCAAATGACATCACATGCCTTCTTACCCGTTCCCCCTCCACCCCACCCCTCCCCCACCCCGCAGCGCACCATATTCGGAAACAATACAATTCACTCATAACTATTGCATGAGATAACTTTATTTTGGCCCCGTCCGGGGCCCCTACAGATCGCCGGGCCCCTGGGCATTTGCCCCTGCCCATCTCTCGGCGGGCCTGCTACTGTATCTGGAACAAGAGCTAATGGTTACAGGGCTTGTTTACTATGACGCAAACTATCCACCTTCCATTTGAGACAACCTAATATTGATTCCATTCAAAGAGAATTTAGAACCATTTACTAAGATCAATGTGGAAGAGAGGGAAGATGGAAGATTCTTTACACGCTAAATTGGCACGATGGCGGAACAGAGATTTAGCCCGTTGGAGCCTCTAAGGTCGACTCATCCTTACTCGCTAGAGGGCGGTATTTTAAAAAAAGGCTAGAGGCGTTCATGTGCGAGATTAAGGCGCGGGTCCGGAGAAAGAGATGGCAAACTACTCCTGATCAATGGTGGGAATCATCCATAGGCGGCGCACTCCTATCGGCCCCGTCGGCCCAGGCCGGGGTACTTTTAAAAGTACCCCGGCCCGCCATAGACTGGGCCGGGGTACTTTTTAAGAAGTAAGAACTGAAGAATTGTAATTCTTTAAATTGTTTGATTTAATTTTCTTTTCGAATTTAGAATGGAGCTGCTGTCGTGGAAGGGCTAATGCACTGCCGAATAAATAAGGCTTTGTAGAAGCAAGATCAGACAAGATCAGATAGGTATGTCATATACACATCTAACCCGAAGGTGTCAAACCCAGTAGGAACGTATGTGTATCAGTTGACATCAGATTAAAAGACGGAAGAAGGCACTTAGCCGAACGAATTGGGGAGACGGGCAGAAAGACAGCAGAGGGTGCCAGGAAAAGCGGGGCCACCAAAGAAGCAGTAGAGGGCGCTAGAGAGTGTTTCATCGAGAGAGGGCAGTCGGAATTGGGCCTCGATCGAAACGGATCAGTAAGATCTTCACTGTGTTCGCATAAATCGCGGAAACAATCTCACGGCTTCAGCGATTCAATCGTTTAACAGCGCTTCACCATCCATACAATGGACAAGTTTGTTGTTAAGCGTCGTAAGCTGAATATCGAAGACCCTGAACAAACTGTAAGTACTTCAGATAATACAACATCTGCGCAAATTATTCCATAGTGATGAGTGTAGGACTAGGACTATACTACGGAACTAACCGTTTAAGACTCAACTCTTGACATGGACACCCCCCGGAATTATGGGACACCCCCGAGCTGTTTTTCTCCACAGTTTTTCATCCTTCCCAATCCCATTGCATGCATGGAGCCCTTTTGATATTGTTGATTTTGTTTGTCTTCTTGTTGACTGCCGCCGCTTTCAATCACAACTCCAGCACATCTGAATGACCTGACTTTTCCATTTTTATGCCCATTCACTGTAATATTCACGGGTTTTGTATTTCCTCTAGTTATTTCCTCGTCCCCCACCATCCAAGACAGTGAAGATGGGAGAAAGGTCGTTAGTAAGTTCAGTGGCGCAGCTAAGGGGGGCTTGGGAGTTAGAATCCACCCTTGGCCGCCCAAAAATATTTTTTGAGTTTCCATGTATTTTTTTTGTTTGACGCGTCGTTGGGTGTCAAAACACCCCCTTGGCTATAGACGGTAAAGGTTTAAGTAAGAGGCGAGGACCCTTTTTCTGCTTTCTTGTAAAGAAACATACTAGCCTTTGAGTCTTTGACAGAAAATGTTATAGAAAAATACTAAGAATCGGATGGGTCGAAAAAATCACAAATGAAGAACTATACAGGAGAATTCAGCCAAAACAAATCATGCTGGAAAGAGTAAAACAAAGGAAACTCCATCTTTTTGGACACGTGTGCAGAATGAAAGAGGACAGAAAGATCAAAGCTCTAATGTTTGGAATAATGGAGGGTGCCAATAAGAGAGGAAGACCACACAAGGAATGGTGTGATGATATTGAAGAATGGTGTGGAAGCAGTTTACAGGATCTTAGCCACAGAGCAACGGACAGGAAAAAATGGCAGAAAACTGTGGAGATGGCTTTATACACCAACGGGCGATGAGCCCATGGTTAATGATGATGATGAGCTAAAAAGGTAGAGGTGGGTGATAACGTTTTTTTGCTGGTCAGGATGTTTTTCCAAAGTTGGTCACGGTCAAAACCAAAAATCAAACCCGCCCTTCCGAAAATTCTGGCTACGCCACTGAGTAAGTTAGTTAGGCACCTCGACCCTCAACGCCCCGCTGCCGCTATATAGTAAACGGGCCGGGGTACTTTTTATTGTCTTCCGCCGCCGCCTATGGCACTCTTTCGCAATCTGCGGAGTAGCAATTGCATGGATCAAATCATATCTGACCGACCGCATGATGCAGGTCAGGTATCGGGGAAAGTTTTCCAGTCCAAGGCCAGTTACCTGTGGAGTTCCACAGGGCTCTATTTTGGGCCGCTGCTTTTCGTCTTATTTATCAGTAAGCTCAAAGAGGTCATTAGCCGCCACAATGTTTTATTCCATTTATATGCAGACGACATGCAACTGTATACTGCATCTCCACCCCAGCCAATCTAAGCAATGTTATTCCTATATTAGAAAGCTGCATTGATGATATCGAAAACTGTCTTAAAATAAATCGACTAAAATCGACTTGCGTTCGACAAAGTCAGAATTCATCATACTCTGTCAAAGCAAACAGATACTGAAAGCTGGTATTGAAAACGCTAATCTCAACATTGGAGGAGTCAAAATCAAGAGCTCTCAGACTGTCAGGGATTTAGGAGTAATCCTGAATAATAGTCTTTCCATGACCGATCACACAAGTAAAGTGGTCTCAAGCAGCTTCTTCCAACTTCGTCAGCTCCGTCCTATCATGGACTCTCTCACCACAGAAGTCGCACAGACACTTATTCATGCGTTCGTAACGTCACGACTAGACTATTGAAATAGCCTGTTTTACCTCATCCCTGAAAGGCAAGTCACGAGACTGCAAGCAGTACAAAACGCCGCTGCACATCTCATAGGCTGAATCCCTAGACGCCAGCACATCACTCCTATCCTACAGACCCTTCACTGGTTACCGGTAAGGAAAAGGATCGTGTTCAAAATAATCTCACTAGTGGACAAATGCCTCAGAGCAGAAGCACCGGAATACCTCATCCGGGATTGCAAACTACTTCGTGACACAAACCGAAACCGTCCGATCAGCACGCGATCACTTTCTACTCGTCTCCTCTCAACGCCTCGCACGAGAACTAAAATCGGAGATCGGTCTTTTCGTGTAAACGGTCCTTCACTTTGGAATTCTCTACCGCCGTACCTCAGAGAAGAATCACTCACTCGCTCAACTTTTCTAACATCATAAAAACATATCTGTTCGATTTATAAGCCGAGGCGCATTAGTTCCATTATGCGCCCTGAAATGTTGTGATGATGATGATGATGACAATGATGATGATGACAACCAAAGCTCGATCATACGTATCATACGTTGTATATTTTTCGTATCATACGCACGTATTTTAACGTATGACTCTTTATCATACGCGCTCTCATACGTGAGCAAAAATACCTTAGGCCTAAATAGCCATGAAATTGCGTCACTTACCGCAGTCTGTTAACCATTTGCCTGCGCAAAGAAATTAAAAGAGAAACAAGTGTTAGCGAAGTGAATTTTGGGATCAGTTACAGTGACGTGGCGTGACGTCGCAATTGATATTGCTCGCTAAGTAAGCAAATTATAAGTAACCGAGCAGACTTATAAAACACGCGTATCATACACGTATTTTATTATTTTATTCATACGCACGTATTTTAACGTATTTTATTTTGTCATACGCGTATGATCGAGCTTTGATGACAACAATGATGCTGATGCTGATGATGCTGATGATGCTGATGCTGATGATGCTGATGATGATGATGATGATGCTGATGATGATATATACTGTGTAGCAATAATAAAAACACTGACAGGAGAACGCTATTTTTTATTTCCTTCTCACTCTGCATTCACTCGGCTTGCTGCATTTGTTATGACGGATAGCAGGGCATTGAGTGCAGACATTTCTGTTGCCATCCATGTAGGCTACAGCGCCTGTATCTGCACAAACAATCTGCTGATTCGAAAGCTGCTGAATTTTTACGGTCGAGGTTACTGCCTTGTTTTTGTCCTGGTTTTTCTGCGTTGTGTACTTCAACTTTCAGTGAACTCTGCACAAGATTATAAAGATTTTAAAAATTGCTGAAATTAATCAAATGTGAAATTTTGGAACAAATTGGGCGAGCTTAGGCGCCGTTTTATCGCTCAGCTACATTTTACAACTACGTCATCACAGTCACGCCTTATCTCTATAAGTAAGCTGTGTGTTCGATACGAAAAATCAATGGCGGTTCCAATAATTCTTGGTGGGGGGTGTAATTAATTTCTATGAAGCTGGTGGAGGATGAAACGAAATCCAGAAAAAGTTTGACAAGCGCAAAAAAGGTCGTCAGCTCCCTCTTTTTGCACACAAAGATAACGGTTCGGACCCAGTAAACCCTAAAAACGCAGGCAAACAAAAAAGCTCGAGGAATGCATCCCCAGTCATCCCTAACGTTAAACATCCCTGCCCCAAATTAAAGTGAATTGAACTCATAATAAACAATAATTCAAGCGATAAATTTTGGAGGCTTTCACAGTCGAAATGCTTTTATACAAAAGTAACAGCTGCCTGAATCGGTGGAAAAATACAGACACCTTGGCAAGAGACCAACAATCTGTAGGTACAGTATAGCGCTTGTATAAATACCACGGGCGAACACTAGAAGCAGAACTTGAAGCAGAGAACTGGGAAAAGAAGGACATGAAGACAGACAGAATGAAACTGATACCATCTACAGCACCCGTGGTCTGTTATTCTACGGGCGTGGAGTACATGGATTTTCAAGGCCACCATTTGAACTCGCGTGATATTAAGACAATTTATAGTCAAGCCTATACACTTAATAACCGAACGCAAATATAGAAACAACAACAACAATAATAATAATAATAATAATAATAATAATAATAATAATAATAATAATAATAATAATCAGTACTGAAAGTCAGCCGTAACGCGCAGGAAATGAGTTCCGGCTCCTTTTTGGACCATGACAATTTGTTTCCATAATTTTTCATTATTTGTTCCAATATTGTAAAAGCACCGTGTACTTGTTGAAAAACTATTAAGCTAAGATTTAAAAAGCGCTATAGAAATGTAAATGATGGCTACCCATAGTTCGTTAAGGTTAGGGTTAGGGTTGCACCAAGAGAGTTCCTGCACCTTTTTCACAGACTTTCAGCACTGATAATAATAATAATAATAATAATAATAATAATAATAATAATAATAATAATAATAATAATAATAATAATAATAATAATAATAATAAAACGAAATGTAATTGAAATAAATTCAGCATAGATGCTATCGAATATAAATTTTAAAGTTTCAGATTGATGAAAGCCAGACGCGTCGCGTAATGGTTTCTTGGGGATACTCAAAATCTTGATGTATTTAGCAAATTTCATAGCATTTCGTGATGAGGAGAATAGTTATCGTTGAGGTCTCTACTTGTTGCGTTTGCGATAACTAGTAGTCTAGTACTGCATTCAACTCTTACTTGTAATTATTAAACGACAAGCTCACTTTTTCAGTGTTAAAAGACACTTTGAGACCAAACTGATATACATCAGTACAGTGGCGTCAATCCCATGAAGTTCTTAGTTCCGGACCCTCACAAAAATGTGGTTGTGAGGGTCCATAATGCATTGGACTCTCACACAATTCTGGATAAATCTATATTGTACCGTTGTACGATTATTAAATACATTGTTGCGTTGGGTAGATAATAGATATAATCAGCAAATAGAATTTTGGAACAGCAATAAGTAATAAGAAGTTTGCTAAAAGAGTACATGGTGCACTCCTTCAGCATAGCACAAGTTGTCACAACAATATTTGGACCCTCACAATTTTTACTACAGATTGACGCCACTGCATCAGTGATATTTATATTAGGGCATCAGGAATGGGCCAGAGATGTCCATGGGTTGGGCTAACCTATGGGTTGGGTTGGATTTGGTTGGGTTGGATCAGACTTTTCCATATTAATGGTGGGTTGGGTTAGGTTGGTTTGGGTCAGAAAATAAGTCATGGTTTAAGAAACTGTAATGTATTACAGTGGGTTGGGTTGGATCAATTAAACCTATTAGGTTGGGTTGGGTTGAAGATTTGATGGGTTGGGTTGGATTGGGTTCTAAAAAATGGAGCCATGGACATCTTTGGAATGGGCATCCACCTCCAAAAAAATGCTGCTGCGACGTCATTGACATTTTGTCTTCCTGACATTTTGTCCGTGACATTTTGTCCGCGGACATTTTGTCCTAGCACCGACAGATGCTATAATCGCCGAAACAGATGTGAAAGCGAAGCTTCGTGTAGCGGGATGAATAAATCTAAATATTAATGAAGTAGGTGACTGAATAGATAAGGTATCAGAGGCCATCGGACACGAGGAGTGATTTCCATTCGACAACAAATTTACTAATCCTCTCAATTACTAATTGGCGATTTCTGAAATTAATTCAAAGTTAATAGTGAATTATATAGCTAATAAAATGCAAACCTATGAATGCTTATGATCCAAAAGCACTCCAGTATATTGGTATACTAATAGCAAGTTAACGGCTGTCCATAAAAGTGTCCCATAAAGCATCTACGAATCTACATTATACGACGAAGATATAAATTTAATCGAAAATTACGAAGACGATGCTAACAATAAGTTTTGGCGAAGAAGATCTGACCAAACTTTTATCAGACTTTGTTTTGTTTGACCTTTTTGGTCACACGAGGAAAACTACGGCAAGAAGAGCTGCAGCGGCAAAGCTGAATGATCTCTCGACGGATTTTCCATTGGCTCCACTGATGGGGACGTTGTTGCAAAGGTCTTTGTTGCAATAGCAAAGCGCTCCTCCGTGTTCACATCTGTTTGTCAAACCTGGCATGGACGGTTGACAGTCTCTATGAACCGATCCTCCTGCCCCTTTCAAAACACGAATACTATTTTAGATAAGCAGAGATGAAGAAATGGTCTTGGAGGCGTGGAGTTAGGCTGAGATTTGGATTTGTAGGTATTAGCATTTGGCTTGCTATTTTCTAGCACAGTGTGTCATAATCTAAAAATTTCAGGTTGAGAATACGAGGGTGATGCCAGCATGTTCTGCCTCTCAAAGGCATTGGTTCAAAGCGCAACTAGTCAAATTCTGTCATCGTATAACTGCATGCATATCTATAAAATTGTATCAAATGTCTGTTTCCAGAACGCTTCCAAATAGATCGCATAAAATATTCAATTCAATTCAAATTAATTTTATCGTCCGTTTCAAACACATAGGTGTTCATCGGGGACGCCTCAGACCACAAACCGCAGTGCTCATCGGCAGAGCAGACTATAGCCGAGGAGGGTCGATTCGGTCCAGGTCAAAAACCAGAAATCAGTCAGTCAAATATCATTTGGGTTATTGGAGCACTCCTACTTAAATATTTTCAAAGCGTTCCATTTATATTGATAGATACTACTACTACTACTTCTTAGTTTCGTAGTTTCGAATGTAGCAGCACGAGAATTCCGAAGGTTTTCCAGTTACAATTGGTTTGTATGTGCACGTCGTGCAAACATCCTTTCTTGTGTTAGCATATTTCACAACAGAAAGCAACTTATTCTCACCTTGTATTTCGGCCTTTTGCGTTTTGCAAAAGCCACTATCGCACTCTCCGCTAGCAGTGGACGAGGACGGGCTGAGGCACGTCTTGTCAGAGGGATAGCTGCATCTATAGCATCTGACTGCGAACGATGTTTCGAACAGAGCTGCAGTCATCAACACCGCTATGAGAAGACAATTCGCCATCGGGGAACCTTTTCTGCAAAATGCGGAAATCGAAATTTCTTTATGAAAATAATTTCGATGACCATCAGTCGTACGATCAGACACGAGCTCGACTATTCATTATGTAGGCTATAGTGAACCGAAAATATTAGACTATTTTAAAAAATAACAGAGAAGCAGATACATTTGGAAAGTTTGGAAAATTAGCAGAATACTGAAAAGAAGTTATCAAACAATTTTTAAAAAAATAAAAAAATATTTATTTGAAGAATTATGACAGTTAACAAAACTTTAGGGTTAGTTCTATCTTAATCAGTTTGTCTGCTGCAATTGTCCACTATAGAGGTTATAATCGACTCAATTAAAATATTTTGATTCATTTCTAGAGACATCAGCCTGATATGCATCTAGTGCTGCTAGAATATTACTGACAAAAATTTCGTCCTACACTTGCCCTACTAGTTTTCTTGCGTTCTCTGTTTAAACAGCGAGAATCTATATTTACTGCATTCGATGCGCATGCATACAGGACAAATTATTCAATGTGCATAGAACACTGAATCTATTTCCTACAACTTCCTTTGTATTGCCTTTTGTCTGACACTAAACAAGATAACAAGAGCAGCAAAGTCTGCATTACGGCAACTCACTTGACCACTAAATTCAGCAAGCGAGAAACTGACTCAGTTGAACCGAAATGCGACCGAGTATAGAATGCCTTGGTTCGAAACAAATAGCAAAGATATAGCCATGAACCCAATATACTAGGCCGGCTGATCTAGGCCACGCAGTTCTTCGTTCGAGCTGCATAGGATACAATAATTCCTATCTTCCACCAGTCACGTTAGCCTTGGATAAATTAACCTAGATGGAAATGACTGTATATATGCATGCACCAATAAGCAACTAACAAGTGGTTAGCTACAGAGAGAGAGAGAGAGAGAGAGAGAGAGAGAGAGAGAGAGAGAGAAAGAAAGAAAGAAAGAAAGAAAGAAAGAAAGAAAGAAAGAAAGAGAGAGAAAAGAGAGAAAGAGAAAGGAGAGAGAGGGAGACAGACAGACAGACACAGACAGACAGAGAAATGGAGACAGAAAGACAGAGAAAAATGAGAGAAAGGTGAGGAAGGATATATATATATATATATATATATATATATATATATATAGAAATATGGCTGACAATCAAGGCATGCAAAATTTAATGCTGACAATATGAAACAGAAATTGAAGTCCTTTGAGTTAAAGTTACAAACGCAGCAGAATTTAGTATAAGACGTGCCATCGTAAATATAAATAGCATAGCAGAAAATAAATCAAATATGGCATCGATTTTCATTAAAGAGGCGCTGAAGTCAATGTAAGTCAATGTAGAGGAGAGTCATAACTTACTTTTAGCGATAAATCATTTCCAAGACTGATCGATCTATAAGATTTTACCAAGGTGTTTTTAAAAGAAAAATTACTAGGAGAGCCGATGAAAAACTTAAAATTCCGGATGAAAACTAATTTTGGCACTTCCCGATTTTAGTTTATTGATTGCTTGATTGATTGAAAATTGTTTATTTCAACTCAACTTATGACATAGGCCTACATACATTTACCGTTAGTAACAATCCAGAATACTGAGCTCCAGTGAAGTAGAGAGGGGCAGCAGGGACGAACGGTTTTTACCCTCTTTTGCCTGTTATGGCTAGATTTTTCAATCCATCCTTTCTAATTAGATGTCCGAAAAATTCCAACTGTCGCTTTCTTATGGTTTGTAGCAATTTTCTTCTCAAACCAGAGGCTTTTAATACTTTCTCATTGCTTATTTTTTCTGTCCATGAAATTTTTTGCACACGTCTGAGAAACCACATCTCTGCAGCTTCCAGTTTCCTTTCTGTTGATTTTGTCAACGTCCATGTTTCTGACCCATACATCAGAACTGCACAAACATAGCTTTGAAGAATTCTGAGCCGTGTTGTTGTTGTTGTTGTTGTTTTAATGTGTTTATTTGTGAGGGTCTTTTTAAGTTGAGTGAAGGCTGTTTTCGCCATTCCTATTCTGATTTCAACGTCCTTTTCACTTATCCCGTTAGCCAGTGTGCCTGGTGTTATCTTTTCAACATAGCAAATCCTTAGGGATAGAGAGAGGCGTACGGAAGCATACTGGTAGCCTTACAATTAAACACACTAAAAGACAGACACGCCTATAGGCTCGGTTCGTACCAACCAAGGCCGGTTAAGATATCCAGTTATCCACGCCTATTTTGAGCAGGTCAGCTACTAGTAAATTTGAAGACCATCCGATGCCATTAACGTCAATGCTGCTTGAGGTTACAAACATCTATTTTTGAATGTAGGGCATGCTTAATTGTAAGCCTATGCCAGGTACAGACTCCTTGCCGATGCTCAACTATTTGCTCGGACAGACATGATGTGTGCTATCTAGAGAATCGCCCTTAAAATCCTAGTTATAAGATGCGGAGAGCAATAATTAGTGAAGAAGCTGGTGTACGGTCAGCATATTTTGAACATTGAATGTAGCATCTTCACTATAATAAAATTGTTCTGAAAACCATAATTCACCAGCCTTACTAGCACCATTAAATGCCGATAGTGTGCATAATTGGCCACTGGTCGCAATATTTACAGAATCTTCATCCGCTAAAAGGTAGACAAAAGTAAAAAAAGTAAAGGTTTTCACCCGTAGGCTCACGCCCGTAGGGTCCGGTGCTGATCCCCGTATTTAGTAGCCAGCAGCCCATAGGTGGCTAAGCCATACATCAGCGGACGGTGGCCAGTCTCTTCCGCCGAACCTATGGTTACTATCTCAATGTTGCCATTGCTACTCATTTTTGATGTTACTACCGCCCTCTAGCGATTAAGGCTGAGTCGACCTTAGGGGATCCTACGGGATCGAACCCGTGTCGTCGGCGTGCCTGCCCAATGATATTACCACTCATCTATCTTCCCGCCCCAAAAAAGGTAGACAAGCTCTCGTAAAATTCCGAATATTTTAAAAATTCGATTTAAAGTGTCATATCTTCTGGAATTTTAAACGCCCTTTCCTCAAAACGGTTCATAAAATCATTCATAACACTAAACCCGACATCTTCGTAAGATTTACATAGCGCGAACCTCTGTGGTTCGTTGCTATCGGATCAACGCCTTGACAACCATTTTTAGGTCGATGCTTCTCATGAGATTCTTATTTCAGTTGCTAATAATTCTTCATCAGAATAATCTTTCTTAAATATTCTCTCACATTATTCAGTTCTGAATGGAATCTAACAAAATTGCTTTTAAATTCGGATACACCTGAAATCTTTATCATACCTGATAGGTTTGGGGGAATCGGTTATTCCCAGAAGCACTTCTGCACGGGATAGTGCAGTAATATTTGATCGTGCTCTTTTTTCACCAGTCATACAAACAGTGGCGTAGCCAGAATTTTTGGCAGGGGAGAGTTATGACCAACCTTTCCCCGGCTTCGAAAATCATGACAAACAACAAATCTCTTAAACAGCTGGTTCTTTTTTGGCAAGTCCAGAAACCTAGTCTAACCCATTGGTAGGCTACTCCATAAGCAAGTCTTCTGCAGTAGGCATCATATTCAAACTTACTCCCTTTGGCAGACCAAAGATAGGACCATGTTCTGGTGTTTGCGCAAGCTTTTTAAACCTTTCAGCCATATTAGCAAAATGACTTACAGTATATTGCCTTAAATCGATACATTATACTGTTTATAAATATTTTAAAGCTCAAAAACATCTAACACAATAAATACCAATGTGCAGTATATTCGTGACTTAACTGAAACTCGTATAGTGCACAATAATATAACTCGTGGAACAAATTTAGCAACATTACAACTGTCGACAAACTCAACATAAGCTAAAAGAACATCATATACCACTGACGTAACAAAAGCTCTAGTAGGTGGCAGAAGATATTAAGATGCAAAGGTCATATTTTGCATATACGTTATATATAGTGCCATACACAACTTTTGATAGCTAGTGCATTTGAAAATTAAAAAAAAAATTTCACTCCACCCTAGTGAACACTCCACTAGTGGTAGATTGGCGCAACGGTCCTCCGCTGTCCAAGCGATTCGACGATGATGTTTATGTTTATTAGGTACGTTAATTCCTTTTATTGATTGCATTAATGAGGACTGCACGGTGGACCAATAACACCGGAACCACCCAGTTTTATTGCAAATATCTTGCAACCCTTGGTCAAAATATAGGAAATTATCCGGTGTACCGTCGCGGTAATATAATATCCCGGGTGTAATCATCTAATTGTTTTCAATTCCAAAGTGCATTGGCGCCAGCTAGACAGAGCAGAGTCTAGATGTTTACAGTGTCGACGTGGAGCGCGTTCCAAAGAAAAATATGACTTGGCTGCGAAGAGTAAATATACAGTAGCCTACATAGACGGTTCATCACCGGCAGCAGTTTTCAAACAATCATCAAATTACTAACTTATTTTCAATGTACTTAATAAATTGGTAATGTAATAATGCTCTTTTTCATACGGTTGTAGTCATCGTCTAATTCCAGTGACTAGACGAAAATCATCCTCGGCACTTGTCCTGGACTCACAGCTTGATTTCCTTAGGGGAATAGCCCGGCGTGTCCTATACTTAAGATTGGAGGAATTTACGGGCACTCCCCATGTAGAGACGTAGGCTTGCTTCCTGATTGCAGAGACCAAAGTGCAAGTGTATCTATCCGATGACAGATTTCTTGTAAACATCTTGGCCTATAGGCATATAAATGACCTTCTAATCTGCATGCAGCACACGCAGTCTGTAATCCTTACTTGCTTTACAGCCGAAACGATACCAGAATTTAGATACGATGAAGTGGTCTCTATTGTACATCGCTGTTTTTCAGCTCTATCTTCTGACAATAAAAGGTGAGTATAATTATGCAGAGATAGGATAGCGGACAAACAGCAGCAGCAGTCACCAAATGAATGGTCTCATGTGTCATATGGGGTACAGAGAATATCACGAAGAGCAAAGAATTGAGAGTTAATTTTTTCAAAATTCTGGTAATGATTTGACTTCAGAGTCTAAAATCACAAGATCCAAAGTCCGAGACTGTAAAAAAAGATAATTCGCCATCTGAACACTGGAAGCAACGTTTGGAATCATATTCGCTAAAAGTTATTTTCGCAAAAGAGATCGTCTTTTTCGGGGATCTTACCAAAATAGTAACTCTCTCAGCAACAATCGACTTATCGTGAGACGATTACCTGTTGTTCTGTTCTAAGCCGTCTTTTCTGTCAAAATGTCCTAATGTCATCTTTAAATGCTGCCTTTCCAGTTGTAAAACGTATAAATACCCTTCAACATAACGTCTGAATACTTGTGCACATCCTTAAGTCTATAAAATTGAAAGAGTGCTTTTCTGAGACATTGTCAATGACTTATCTGAATTCATAATTATCTGTAAGTAGTCCATGTGCTGCTTGTACATAATTAATTAGAAGAACTTGTATTTTTCTCCAGGTCAAGAAACCGAACCAGAAACATGTAAAAGAATAAGACAAGACAACCCTGCTGCTCCGAGCAAAATGTACACCATCAACGTCGCCAACAGTTCTTCCACTCCTTATACTCCAAAAACAATTGACGTTAATATTAATTTTGATCTACTCGTTCAAGGCACAGAGCATTTTGACAAGTTGTCTAAGTCACTTAATATATGAAAAACCCAGACATAAAATGTGATAGAATTGATACGAAAGGAAAGGCACAAAATTGAAACTAACGAACCTAACTGCATCTATACGACCAAAGTAGTACTACTCTGCTCTTGAACATGACCACCTACTGATGGGGTTGAATTGATAGACAGTGTCAACACAACTTTTATTACACGGTGCTTAATTAATGAATAAACAAAGCACCTCATTGACAAATTAATCTTACTATACAGGTTTGTAGGTTCTTAACAAATCATAAATTGAGGCTATTGTGATCAAATCGACTTTAGATTTCTGATATTTTAAAAGTCCAATTCCAGTTCAGGTTAGTTCCGGAAGTCGTTGGTTAAATGTTCACATGGAACGCACAGTTGTTTTTATTAGGCGACTTTATACTTTTAAATTGATTAGAAGCCGAGATTTATCGACGCTGTAATTTAGAATCAGTCATATGTTTTGCCTTCTTTAAATTTGACCACATGCAAACAACATTTGGCACAGTTGTCTAATTGAAATCAAATGCCTTTGAACATTTGCTAATCACTTCGTTAGAATACTGGTTTTTGTCCTGCTGTTAAGGTGTACTGTGAGATGGGTTTGAATGGAGGCGGATACACTTTTCTAACTCCTGAATCTGTTGTCCAACTGCATCCCTCAGAACTTTCGTCCATGTTCACTGACAGAACCAGTTTTCTTCTGAGAGTTCGAAAGACGGATGGAACTCAACCATACGCCGTTCTCAAGCAACTTCCTCAATATGCGTATGTGTGCCTTTAAAATGATTAATTATCAAAATGGTTTAAGTCATAATTCTTTGCTTGTTACTTATTGGCATTTACACTCTAAAAGATGAACTGCATAAACAAGGCAATGTCAGAAGTCATACAACCGTCTAAAACTAATAGCTCTAAACTGTTTTTAATTCGTCGGTATTCTTAAAGAATTGAAGATCGGGATAGATGGATACAATAGCATACCACGGGTATTTGGCGTTCAGGTATTTGACGGTGCCATAGGTATCGCCCTTCTATCCGAGGTGCCGCCCCTCCAATCCCAACCTTTGTTGCTCAATTTTGATCGTCAGAGAATGCGATAAAATTCATAAATAAAATAATTATTCAATAAATCGAAAGCAAAAGTCATTAGCGTTTTATCAGCGTTTATTTACTGCTGGTAATGCCAATTCATTACCATTCAATAGTAAAACTATACATAAACTTATAAACTTAGTAGGTCAACATTTCAAATGTGCCTAGCTGCAAGAATCACATATATCTGCTACAGATTAAACAAAGCGATTTTGTTAGCTTTCTTGTATAGGAAATTTTGAAATGCCGTCTCCTTTCTTGTGCCGTCCGATGCATACATACTTCCTCTCCTCCTCCCTAGGTGCGCTTCTAAATAGATAGGTCAGCAATAACATAAGACAGCGCCGGGCTATAACGTTGACATAATTATTGAATTTTCTCTTTTTCAGACATATTTTACTCTGGCTAGGACTCAGTGATTACAGTGGATATAACCGACCGCATAATGTGGGCCTGATCGGTCAACCTTATCTGTATTTCGGATTCTTACCAAGACAGTATGCAACCAACAACAACGTTCAAGGACTGCAAGTCAATGGCTTCAGTAGCACGTTCACCAACGGCGATAAAAATCCCAACAGTCACTTCACTCTCTTCCCCAATTTCCCTGAAGCCACTCCGTCTACGCATGATTGGCCAGGGACCTTCTGCAATCAGATATTCTCTCGTCTGCTCCAGAATCCATCGGGTCGTGTGATGCCACCTGAAATCTACATGTTTGGCGAGACCCACTGGGGAGGGGGTGGTTGCTACAAGCAGACAAATAAAATTCCTGGCATTTTGTCGATTGCCATCGGTTTCAGATAAATAAATAGCTAATATACAGTACCTATACCTACTAGTAAGGGCTCGTCCACAAATAACGTAACGAGCGTAGGGTAGGAGTCCGGACATTTGTTACGAAGTTTGACGAGGAGGGAGTGGTTCCGTAAATGTGACGTAACGCGACACAAAATTTTTAAGCGATCTTGTTTTGCTTGTCAGGGTATTTGGAGAGGGAAAATATAAGGATGACCTTTTATTGCCTGTCAGTATGTTTGGAGAGGGAAAATAGAAGGATGGTTGAATAACCTTTTTGCTTGTCAAGACTTTTCGGAAAACAAAAAAGGTCGGCCCGTTGTTACGTCATATTTTAGGGGGTCTGACTTTTTGTTACGTCGCGTTACGTAGAGGAGGGGGTCAAAAAGTGTCAAAATCGCCTTACGTCATTTATGGACGCATTGGCTAACCCCTAATTAGATTATAATACACATCGCTTTAACAGACTTAGAATTATCTTAGTTGGGTTTAAACAACTATTATCTGTATTTCATCATAATCAGTTGACCATTAACAACCTAACCCGATTGAGTCAACGCATTTGTCTATTTTAATACTTGAAAATGCATATCATTTGCATTATTATTTAAACTTAATAACAACATCTACTAGCTTAAAAGAATCCTCTAAATTTGGAAATAAGGAATGTCTAATCAGAATGTCATAACCTTAATCAACGTCTGAGGCAGTACAAATAATTTTCCACACGTCTCACATTGTCAAAAATCAATTTTAACGAACATTTCTCAGTGTGCTCTAAGCACGAACCTCCTTGTTCCTGAAACGAAGTTTTGAATCAGTTGGCCCTATCATTTGAAGTGCTCTTGACGCCAGTATGCGTGGCTTAGCATCTCCTAATTCTATGATTCTATGGCCCTCTTTTTGAAACGACTTAAAACTGAGATCTTTGTAAATATACAGTAATTTGCTGTGGGAGCGCTTCTGAGTGATTCTTCAGAAGAGGCGCTATACAAATATTTTGTTACATTACATTACATTTGTAACTTTTATTAATCAAATTGTAATACGGACTGGTGAAGTTGGTTTGGCAACCGAATGCCCCAAATTTTTTGATGAAAATTAATCCGAATCTGTTAACCTGTGTTTTCACCAATGAAAGCAATAATTCTGCATTATGCTGAAGATCTAAACTTCTAATCTATTCTATTCTTTATGACAATTTGTCGGTAACATAGCAAGGGCCAAAGTCAAGAGCGCTTTACATGGGACGACCGTACGAGGTCTTGAAAAGGTGCGTCTTAAGTTTAATCGCAAACGACTCGAAGGAGGTGACGGTGGTCACCGAGTCCGGAAGCGAGTTCCATAACAAAGGATTGCCTCGAGTGACGGATCTCTCTCCGAACTTCACAGTCTTAGACGGACGGGAAACATAAAGTACGGATCGCGTACTGGATCTCAGTTGAAGGCGTCGGTCGGTCATCGTCGGTCTACGCACTAGGGCCGATAAGTATTCCAGGCAGGTGGGGTCGTGAAGATCGCGGAAAGTCATCCAACATCGTTTGAAGACGATACGCTCAGGAATCCAGAGCCAGTGGAACTTATCCCTGAGTAGTGAGGTCACGTGGTCATGCCACCTGACGCCAAAAATCAGCCGAGCAGAAGCGTTCAGGACTGATTGTAGGCGAGCCAACTGGTAGTCGGGAAGACCCAGGAGGAGGACGCTGTTGCATTAGTCCGTTCGCGAAAGGATTAAAGTGTGTACGAGGTGAATCGCTGCCGATGTTGAAATATAGCGACGGATATCTGAGATCTATGCGCAATAATTGGAAATAGGGCCCCCTGGAAAAAGAATACAAATTACAAAATAAATCTGTTCACTGACCATGTACAGTACAGTGTACAAACAAAAATATCTATATTAGGATATGTTAGGATTATGGATAGAAAAGACAGGAGGTGAAAGGTAAAAGGATTGAATGAAGAATAGGGCAGAAAAAGAGAATTAGATTGAAGTTCAAACAAGTACATGCAATGCAAGAACAATACGAGACCCCAGCATAATTATTTAATAACCAAGTAAAATGTGAACATTCTGAGGCATAGTAAATATAAGTCATCTCAAGTAATTTTTCATCATAAAATTAACTGCACGAACTGGAATTGGTAATAACTAGTCAACTGGGCCTATCTATCTCCAGTACATCATCTCTGTAATAGACATCTTAATAGCGAAAATGAAATAACAGTCTGTCGTAATCAACGATGACTATTGTCTACGAGTCGATTTTCCAGACCAGTTGTTATTTTAGCTGACTTTAGAGTTTAGATATCGCAGGCACTGTTTAGCATGTTGACAATAATCCGACTATAGAAAGCCAAGTTGCAGCCCATCTAAAAGCGACACCTCACAAGCTTCACGTGAGACGAATAGTGTCAGTCGATGTTAGTGTGAGTAAAGTAATTAATGCTCTAGAAAAACCAATGTTCTGCAGTAACTATTAAACTATTGCCGGTAACGGCAATGGAGTGAGCGATAATAGTGGTAAAATTTTAACATTTACACTGTAGTCATAAAGCCAAGAAATAAATGATTTCCAGCTAAATTAAAGTAGTACCAGTAGGTCTATAATTATTCAGAATTTATGAGATGATACTAGTGAGACTAAATATTTCTCAAGCAAAGTATACAAATATTCACAAATTAAAATTAACCCCTTAACCGTGTATTTAACTGTAACTCAATGTAAAATGGATGGATATATCCGGGATCCCCAGTTAAGGGGTTAAAGCAAATCAAACAGATCTAAACAGAAACGCTTTTATACTGTGTCAAAATCAAATGTGAATTGGCGAATTAGATAACACTTTATCAGACCGGTACTCAGAAATGGAATTCAAATCATTTGCCAATAATTAAAGTAAAACAAATAGAAACATATAGTTAATTGATAAATTGGCTAATTACGATTACTAGAAATTGAATTTCCCATCACACAATAAGATGGCGGTTGGTTTAGTTCTAAGAAGATTGTACTATAGACCTAAGTATTAGAATCACTCTCTTCAACAACACAAGATTCACTTGAAAAAAATATTAGGCTCCAACTACTTTGAGGCAAAATACGATAAATTTAATTTAAAGAAAACATTGTCAACTTTTAACTGAAAGATATTCAAATTGTGGTCTTCTGACGAACAGAAGTTCCAAAATATCAGCACTCTGAGAACCCAATGAGAAGCTGTGACATGCAAATTATGTCTTGCAAAAAGAACCTCACTGCATCAGATCTGAAGACTTCTGAATTGTCTTATTAGAGCTAAAATTTCATCTATTCCTTATCGCTGATATATCTAAGATCGTGTGAAGGCAAATGCAATACAAACGTTTTTGCGAGCGCGTGGTCATCAAACCACTAACCTGTGGTCTCGTTACAGAAATGTTTATCCACAGTCCCCATTGTCCCTGATCACAGTGGAGGGCTGCTCTGCCGTTGAAGAATTGCTACACAATAAAACTGCAGAACACTCGTTCGGAATGTGCAGTAGCCATGTCGTGTAGAATGGAATGCAACCCATTTATTTTTAATGACAGGAATGCTGTGCCTGTCCGTGCTGTCTCTTGAAATACACTGCTGATAGTCAGCCCATTTATAAACAACCAACATAAACTTGCTTTTGTCTAAGGTCAGAGAAGCAGCCCATTTATTTCCGATGACTAGAAGGTTTGTACCAATTCGGGATGTCCCTTTAGATACAATGCCCAGTTATAAATAGACAGTAGGAACCTATATTGGCCTAAGGTCAGAGAAGTAGACGAAAGTTCAGATTGATAATGTAGGCCTACAGTACTTCGCTTCTATCAATCGCCATATGATTGCTGACAGTGTTGCTATTATGACTTTCATTCAACACACTTGTTAGTTTAGTGGTCTTTGTCCGACATCGTAAACACAAAATACAATCTCCGTGCTATGTTAACAATGCCCATGTATTGCATTCTTTAAAATTTTCGATTGGAATAATATTCAATAACCATCGCAATGCCATGGATACCCACCACCATACGCATTTCCACAAATTATTCAGACACGATGATTAATGGAGGGAGGGAGGGGCTAGTTGAAACGATTTTTTGTTTTTGTAAATATATTGCCATAATGTACGTTTACTGTAACTATTAAGAAGTAAAACAATCAGGTGTTAATTTAAAATTAAACTGCAATTGCAGCTAAAATAAGGAAGACATAAGGCCATAAGGCCTCCCAAACTGTATTGACTTACCCCATGTTCGGGGTAAGTTGATACAAAGCATGGGGCAAGTTGAGACACCATTCAACTGTGACAATGAATGTAAATGCCAAATAGTTAAGTCACATACTGTTGACAGAATCACAGCTCTGACACACATAATTCAAACTGCCGTCAGTACATTCTGCATGGACCCACATTTAGCAGTTAGTACACTGAATCCAGCGTTCCCTGGACTTGATGTTTGAATGTGGTTCTGTGCAAACAAGAAAGAACGTTCCCTCTTCTGAATCACGCTCTCAATTTTACTCCGCTTCACTTTGACTACTTCAGACACTTCTAAGGTACCTGTGTTGTGCTCATTTGCACACATTTTGGGATAATGCTCGCTATTTTTGCTACTATAGTCAATAAAACAAGCCCATTGTACCATTATTGTATATTTATTTAGCATAATTAAATGGCACTGAATGTTTGCATTCAGGGCCAGTTAATCAACAATAAAGAAGTTTGGTCTTAAATTTCTATACCTGCTGTAGAAAAATAGCCACATAGGGGTTGTCCATTATTTATGTCAACAACTTTTGGGCAATTTTTAACCCTGCATTCTCTTCTTGTCAACAACTGTCAACTGTCAGTTACCCCCCCCCATAATTACGTCAAAAACTTTTGACCCCAAGATCAATGACAGGTCCCAATAACAAGATTATTATCTTTTGCGGTGATGACCATTCCCCTATTTTTTGCTCATCGAGTGTCAAAATGTGGTGATGATGACCTTCTTTACCATGCTTTTTTCCATTGTAATAAGTAGTGTTCCATGAATTTTGCTATTTTTTGATTATTAGTAAAAGTGAAATTGTTGACGTCAACTTCTCTTGAGCCCCTCTGTCAACAACTGTCAAACTTTTTAAAAACCTCTGCCTCCTAAATTGTTGACGTAATTAATGGACAGCCCCACAACTAAATGTTCGCATTTCACATGCTACAATTTGGTTTCTGATGTTCATCGCTGCTTTTAATTGCTATCGGAGGCTATGTTGACGGATAATAATTTGTAATGCGTAAAAATAGCTACATCATATGCATTCGCAGTCTTATAGAGCTTTGAGTGTGTTGAACAGTCTGTAATTTGAAGAATTTGGATAAAATATACATCGGGCAGGAGCAGGGATGTAGCCAAGATTTTAGATTTGGAAGCTGAAGCCCAAGATTCACTCCCCTCCCTCCCTTCTGATTCCGCAACGCCATTTGGGCTTGAATTCATTGAGGGATAGCTTCAGGCTTGGGGGTTTGAGCCCTAAGCCCATGCATAGCTACGTCCCTGGGATTCTGCCCAGGGACATAACCTTTCAGTAGTAGACGTTTGTGAAAAATCTAAGCCTTGCGAAGGTTAATAACATTTCAGCTACTAACATTCGATCCGTGATACCTCGTGCAGTGGCGTATCGTGACTTTTGGGGGCCCGGGGGCATCTTTGCCATGGGGGCCCTAGAGTTTCGAGCTGACGAGCAAAAAAAACGTTATCGCCTCCTTTTTTATCCTGACGAGCAGAAAAAAAGGTCATCAGCACATCATTTCTAGGGTTAGGGTTAGGGTTAAGCTAGGGTTAACCCTAACCTAGCTTAGACCTAGCTTAGACCCCTCTTCGGTGGCCCCCCCGCCCGGAGCCCGGGGGCTGTCAACAAAGTGCCCTCCGCCACCCATCCCACGTTACGCCACTGACCTCGTGAATTGAACCATTAATCATCTGCATCACGTGGATTCAATACAAAAGCGTATTCAGAAAAACGGTAACAATGCAAATAGTTTAAATTTTCAGGACAAATTTCATATCTAGGTCTGTATTTTCACGCCCATTGGACTTAGCAGTCCAAAGAGTGAATGGATTAAATTTGAGATATTTCATTCCAGCCCTCAGAGAATAAATCAACTTCATGTCTGCACGACTGCACGTCTATATAAATATCCATCTGGACCACATGCAGCAAATGCAGTTTGATGCTTACCTGCAACAAAGAAGAAGCGATATCGCAAAACAAGATGAAGTGGCTGTTGCTGTTAATCGCTGCTTTTCAGCTCCAACATCTGATCATAGAAGGTGAGTCTAATGTTCTATAATACTGACGCGCTTTTCAGTTATTTCGACCAATTTTATTAATTTCGATCAATTACCAGCTGGGAACGTGTAATAATGCCCTAGAGAACGTTGGCAGACGATTACACATGTCAGCATATAAATTTAAAAAATTCAGTCGAAACGCTTCTTTAGCGCCATTATAATGCCGTTTCGGACTGATCTTCTGGATTGACCTGGCTCTAATGCTATTTGGATTTGGTGCGCCATCGGCTGATGCCCTGGGCATTATGATAGTGGCGCTATAGAAGTTGATTGATTGATTGATTGATTGAGTTAGGTATCAGTCGATGGCAGTTGAATATCGAAGATTTTACACTGACAGAATCTATAAAGGTGCTGAAGCAAAAGGTTGGTCAATGGTTCAAAATGTGCAGATATCGTCTGCTCATAAGTGCCATCGAGGTTTGTTCTGTACAGATAGTTGCGAAGAAGAGTCACGTAGTGTGTAAAGAGAAGAGACCCAGACACAAAGCCTTGATGAACAACGCAGTCAAGCGCACCCTCGGATAGACGAACGCTGACTGAATACGGCTTTGAAGACATTGCTTGAATCACTTCAGTACAACAACAATATGTCATAAATGTGATTTAACGAAAAAGCATGGAATGTTTAAAAGGTATTAAACAATTCAGAAAAGTCGAAGAAAATCAGGGACGTTACTTTGGCCTGGCCCACGGCAACAGTTATACTATTATGAACAGCTATAGAGCTATTTTACTAGAATTCAGCCTACGATAGGCTGCATTGGGCAGAGTAATAGGGAAGAGATAGATAACCTCGAGATGCGTTAAAATTATTCAGAGATGAGTTAAGTAGTTGAGATTGGCCGTTAGTTGTTTAAATATTATTACAGAAATCTAGAAGTGCTTGAATGATGGCAGGCGCAACAGTATCTTGTTCCATCTGCAAGTTCCACGCACATAATCTCAAACAGCTGAATCTGCATTTTTGTGGAGTAACGCTCTTCTGTGTGTGGATTGATCCATTCCGGTGTCTAATTATCTCAAGCGAGTCTATTTGATGTTTACATGGTAAAAAAAATTATGTTCTTCAGGCCAAGAGCAATCGACTTTATCGATAATGGAAGGATGGCATAGACGTAGAACTCAATCATGCAAACGGATCAAACTACTGGACCCGACGGCGCCGAGCAAAATGTACACCGTCAACATTACAAACTCTCGCTTCAGTCTTATCCCTCCAAAAAGAATTGACGTAACTACACACATCTTTCTTTTCTTACTGAATATACGTAAAGCTATGCAGTTGTCTAGACTTTTTGTATTTACATGCAATCAGGGTAAAATACGCTAAAGTGAAACAACTAAAACTACTCGATTTGTAATATTGTTAATTGTTATGAACAATGCAGAATTGTATTTTGTGAGAGTCGAGTGTCTAAATCAAATTGGAAATGAGCCGACCAATATTTTCTTTGGCATCAGTTATTCGGCGAAGTCATTTCTTCTTCTTCTTCAGGTGCTCTGTCCAAGGACAGGTTCCATACTCCATCGTCCCACCTCCTCTCAATCTTGAGCTTTTATCTTCAGGGCTGAATACTTGTTTTTTTCCGTAGTGTCGAACATCCACTCCAGCATCGATGTCCTTGGTCGCCCTTTCTGTGTTTTCCCATTCATCTTTCCTTCTAGTACTTCTCTTAGTAGGTTTGATTCTTCTCTCGGAACATGGCCTATCCACTTCTTTTGTCTCGTACGAATAGTGTTAATTAGGCTTTTCTTCTCCTATCCTCTCCCATGCAGACCTCTTCGAAGTCATTAGGCAATGAATATTTTACGAAAATTCTCTATTAACCTACGGTATTCAAAGTCTGTCAGTGGCCTGGCTGCTCAATGGCTTCCTTATAGTTGGAGGCAGAATGTCGATTCATTTGGTGTTAGGAAGCTAGACTGATTGATTGTTTTTACATAGAGTGCAACTAAAATGCAGCTCCTGAAGGGGTTGGCTCAATTTAGTCCCGGACGATACAGGAACTAAAATTGCATGAGGCAACGCTTTCTAGTCTTTTATATGCCACTAGCTAAGCTTCAGTTACTGTAAATGTCTTCTTTCTTTAATCTATGCATTTAACTGGTAACCACTGATTGTTCTTAAGGTGTACTGTGAGATGGGATTAGACGGAGGCGGATACACTTTTCTAACTCCAGAATCTGTCGTTCAACTGCAACCATTCGAACTTCTGTCCCTGTTCACGGACAGAACCAGATTTCTTCTGAGAGTTCGAAACACAGACGGAACTCAACCATACGCCGTTCTCAAGCAACTTCCTCAATATGAGTAAGTGCGCAACATTACACACTGAAATTCTTGCCTTAACCTTAATTACTGCCATTTGGGAAACAATCGAAATTTTTTGGGATCATTTCTCCAGTATCCGGCTTGTTTGCAACACTGTCACCACCTTACTTCACTTGACTGTCTCTTAGAGGCGTCTACGTAGGACTACCACGGTGTTTCTTATTGATAACACAACGCCTTAACTCAACTGCTACAAGCGGAGAGTCAACCCTGCGATCCCCAAAGTCAACAGGCTCTCCAATCGCAGCCGATCTCCGTATGTTAAAACATTTTCTGATTAAAGCAATTTTCATTAGCCGCTGCACTATTAGACTATTTCTACAGTAACAATTGAGCTTAATGTCTGTTGCTTAATGGATTTTATTTTTTATCATTTCTGAAGTGCATTTTCTGGGCCTTTTAAATTTGTTTTAAAACTAATTTTTTCAGAAACATTTCGCTGAAACTAGGCCTTAGTGACTACACCGGATATAACGCACCGTTGAGCAGCTACACTGGTGGCCTGGTTGGTCAACCATTTCTGTATTTCGGTTTCTTGCCCAACGAGTCTGCGACGAACAACAACGTCCAAGGCCTGCAAGTGAATGGCTTCAGTGACACGTTCACCAACTGTGATAAAAACCCCAACAGCTACTTCGCTCTCTTCCCCAATTTCCCTGAAGCCACTCCTTATGCGCTCGATGTGCCAGGAACTGTCTGCAATGAAATAATCTCTCGTCTGCTCCCGAATCCGTCGGGTCGTGTGATGCCACCTCAGATCTTCATGTTTGGCGAGACCCACTGGGGAGGGTGTGGTTGCTACAAGCAAACAAACCAAATTTATGGTGTTTTGTCGTTTGCCATCGGCTTCAGATAAAGGAACACGTCTTGTAAAACCATTACGAACCACGAATCTTAGACACCGTTTAATACATAGAATAGAATCTAATTTGCTTTGACAAACTTCGAATTTTAATGATTATCTTAATCAAAATTAATTGTTTCTGTATGCGATCACTTGATCCGCTGAGTTGACATCCTAATCTAATGGACGACGCGTGTCTTTACTTGAGCAATCGAGTGCTTAATAGTAATTGTGATTTGTATTAAACAGAATCTTTATTGTTGCTTTGATGATGATTTCTCATGGTTCGAAATAAGTTTTTATGGAAAATAAACTATCGCACCAATAACGTACAACGCTTTAATATATATATATATACTAGGTGTTTACCCGTCAAAAATGACGGGGGAGATTGGCTGTTTTACCACCCAATTTTGTGCAAATGCAATCAGGGTCGGCGCTGGGTTTTGTTGACTGGGTGGGTCTAATGCAATCTACACAGCCAGGACCCGCCGGCTCAGACTACCCCTCACCCCCTCAATAAACATTTTTCTGCGTATTTGAACGATTTGCTTGGGTGCCCCTGCCCGAGGCTGGGTGGGTCCGGACCCGCGGACACACCCCCCTAGCGCCGACCCTGAATGCAATAGGATTTTGCGCAATTAATTTCCTTAAATCGCCGCCTTCTCCTTCAACCGAGTTAACGCCCATTCGCAGGAATTTTCTGAAACTTGATAGTCAAGGTAAGTGTACTGATTTGGCAGTGTCGAACGACATGCAGTGCTTGATTCTCTTGTTTGCTGTGCTGATTTTTCACGCCAAGCAACAGCCTGCTACTCATTCTCACTTGATTGTCGGAAAGCTCGTGAACGCTGGACATTTTGTTTTGCACGGACGGTTAGAAAGAGGAATAAAAAGCTAAACAATGGTGCAAACCTCATCTTCTTAGCTCTTATATAGCCTGAGATATAGCAAATTCAAAAAATTTGGAAACTTTCTCACAATTCAAAACTTTCGCGAAATTCACCGATATAATACTTATGTTCAAACATTGGGGTCATCGGGTTAGAATTGATAGATCTTTACCAAATGTCAACCGATTTTCAAACTTTTTGGTTTATTTTGTTCCTCTGACATCCCTTTACAACATTGTCGCTGACCAAAGTGGGGTTACCGCTGAAAATATTTTGCTAGGGGGCTTTAAACAATTTTTGGGGGAAAGGGTTATATTTTAGGCCGTAAAGTGGACTCTACCCCCAAATTTGTTTGTTTTGCACGGACGGTTAGAAAGAGAAATAAACAATCTAAACAATGGTGCAAACCTCATCTTTTTAGCTTCTATATAGCCTGAGATATAGCAAATTTAAAACGTTACAGCAATCATTTCTGAAGAACGCTTTTCCAAAAATTAAATCCCCAGTACGGTGACAGCGTCTGAAAATTTAATCCCCACTTGAGGTGTTAAATTTAAAAAAAAGGTATTGAGGCTAGGAAGGAATAAATATATATAATAACGGGGGCAGGGCATTGGGAGAGGGAAGGGAGGTTGGGAAGAGGAAAGTGGGTTGTACAGGTTTTCGGAGCAGCGTTGTGTAGGTTTGGGAATGGGGTTTGGGGCCGGTGGGGTAGGGCGGAGCGGTGATGGGTTGGGGCCGGGGCGATTGGGAGAGGGATGGAGAGAGGTACGGGGTTGGGAGAGGGTGAGAGAGGATGGAACGGGGGTTTGGGGCCTGCCGGGCAGGGCGGGTATGGGTTGGGGCCTGGTAGATTGGGAGAGGGATGGGTAGAGGAAGGGGATGGAAAAGGGAAGGGGAACGGAGGTTTGGGACCAGGGCAGGAATGGGTTGGGGCCAGGGCGATTGGGAGAGGGGTGGGGAGAGGAAGGAACGAAGGTTTGGGGCCGAGGCCGAAATGGGTTGGGGTCAGGGCGATTGGGAAAGGGGGGGGAGGGAAGGGGGTGGGAAAAAGGTAAGGAAAGGGGGTTTGGGGCCGGAGCGGAATGGGCTGGGGCCTGGGCGATTGGGAGAGGGATAGGGTGAGGAAAGGGGAACGGGGATTTGAGCTGCAATTAAGACGCTTCGTTAAACGCTGCGTTGTTTAATTATACGGTTTTGATTAAACAATTTCGTTGTTATGGCGACAGCGTCTTGCAAAATCTGCCGTGTATCGTGACCGACAGACAGATTCGCCGGATTCGCCGGACATCGAGAATTATATAATAAGATACCTTTTGTCCAAATATTGTGATGATAATAATGGTTATCATTGTCATGAATTAATTTGCAATTTAAAATAAATGTTTAAAATGTTCTGCCTATGTTCTTTCGTAAGAAACGCTCAGTCAGCAGTTTACGAGTAAGACGGTGACACCTAGATAGAAAATTTGTGACACCTACTTTGGAAATACATTTAAAACCATACTAAAAAATATGTCACACGAGTTTGTTATTATGAGACTGTGTCTACGTATAAAATTGCAGTTATTGAGAACCTAGAGATCGAAATGATTTTCGACGAAGTGTTCGGCCACTCTCTTCCCTCTTAACAATGTGTCACAAATCTCGAACCCCTCCACTGTAAAATTTGTCACAAAGTTCATCCTTATATCATGTCACCCATTTTTAAAAATAAATTCGAGTTTCTCGTTCAAATTTTTGCAGTACAACATTGAAAGATTTAACTTCCGGCCTTGATGACGACTGTAACTGAGATTTAAAACTCTAAGGACCTAGTACATAATATAATTAATTACTATACAGCATACACTGCGTTACACCAGTGGCGGCTCCAGGATTTGGCAAGTGGGGGGCGTTGGGGTGGCTACTTCTAATCATGAGGCCAACCATTTGTTAGGTATGTAGTATTAAGTATAGAGACCCAACAGGGGGGCCACTGGGGGCCAGGCACTCAATAGGGGGCACGGGCCCTCCAGGCCCCTCTCTGGAGCCGCCACTGCGTTACACCAGTGACATCTTCTGTTATAATGCATCCATTAGAAGAGAATGTAAAATAGCTATGCATATTTCAGGATTTAGGCCTATGTATGCGAAAAGTGGGACGTCACATGTGATCGTACCTGCCTCCCTCCCTTGTCACAAGCTGTCACTTTCTTAGGACATCCCTTCCCTGAAGTACTTAATGGACGACCTGTAAAAAGACGTCTAATTTTAATATGCCATATTCCTTTGTGTCTTAAAGGGTTAAATAAGAAAATTAAATTTTTTCAGGGACTTAAAAGGTCAAAACAGACAAATCAGACTCTTCTGCAGTTGATAAACTGCAGAAAAATGATTTGTCTGTTTGGGTTGATTGTTGCGCTTCGGCGTGTGGCGGTAGCTGCTTTTGAGTGTGTTGGTTTTTCTAGTCTAGCTGTGGATTTATTTGCGTTTTTGCCCTTTCCTTCCTACTTTCTTCTCGGACGGAAGTACGGACTCCAACTCGCGTTTTTCTGGTTTAATTTCTGACGGGATTATGCAGAAATGCGATGGTTTCGTCGGAATCAAGCAGAATCTTTTATTCTAAGGAGTGTCTCTTGGCATACTGCCGAGATAGACCGCCTACAAGGACCACAAGGAAGGCATTGTTTCTCTACTATGTATGGCAGCCTAGATGTCTACGACGTCTACACACTTCTGACAGTTCCTCTTCTCAAGTGACAGGACTAAACTCAACAACAATAGGCTGTACGAACGATCGGCCATTTTGCAGCAAAAGACAACAAAAGACCTCTCAATTGGCTGGCTGAACGTTCAGTCCCTGAGGCGGAAATCTGTTTCAGTGCGTGAGCTAATCGATAATTGTAAATTTGATCTATTCATAGCTACGGAGACTTGGCGTAATCGAGCGGAAGATCTAAGTCTTAAGCAAGTAACACAATCTGACTTTCTAGTAGATGAAATTAGTCGTGAACACCGCAAAGGTGGCAGTGTTGCGGTCTTTTATCGCTCCTGCTATAAAAAGAAACCGATCTCATTACCGCAGATAACAACTTTCGATTATGTATGCAATCGATTTACAATAGGTTTGATTTCTGTTGTTATTCTAGCAGTATACAGACCGGGTTCTGACAGACCAACGAGCTCGTTTTATTAGGAATTCTCGGCGGTACTAGAAATTCTTGTACTTGAATCATGTAGGCGGTCATCGTAGGCGGTGACTTTAATATACGTGTCCAGAACCTAGAAGATGCAGAAACGCGAAAGTTCATGGATCTTCTTGACACATTCTCCAATGACACAACATGTCATTGGAGAGACTCACAGTGCGCACTCGACTCTCGATCTTATTCTAACGTTCAAAGACGATCGAACCACCAAGGCACTTGGCACTTTATTGACCCCCTTTCACCCCTGCGTAACGCGGCGTAATGAAAAGCCAGACCTCCTAATATGGAGTAACAATGGGCCAACCCCATTTTTTCGTCTTCCGAAAAGTCTTGTCAAGGAAAATAAAGGTCATTCAGTCTTCTATTTTGTCCTTCACACATACTGACAAGCCAAAAAAGTTATCCTTGTAATCTTCCCTCTCCAAATACCATGACAAGAAAAAAATGAAAAAAAGGTTGTCACTTAAATATTTATTTTTGCGTTACGTCACAGTTTTGGAATCCCCTCCCCTCGTAACACTTGGTAACAAATTTCCTGACCCCTCCCCTGGGCGCGTTACGTCATTTATCGACGACCCCTAACTTACCCTAGGCCAGAGACCAGCGGTCAAGCTATAAAGTTTCCTTACTTCTTTACTGACTGGCTATAAAAGAATGCAAGGTATTTGTTCGCATTGTTATTAACCGTTGAAACTTAACTTGGTGCGCCTACTACTGGTGCACAAATAACGGGTGCGTAAACTACCGGTGCGCAAACTACTGGTGCGCAAACTTCCAGGTGCGCAAACTACTGGTGCGCATACTAATGTAAACCGATGACTGCAGACGAGCCAGGCGTGAGTGTCGTCGGCTTGAACGTAAATACAGGCGCTCGCGCACTGATACGGATCTCGGACTCTGGGTAAGAGAGATGAAAAGAAGACACAAACTATTCCGTAAAAAGCATGAGGAGTACTGACAGAAGAGGATACAGGAATATGTTTGCTCCAGCGCCAGACTCTGGCGCTCCCTCCAAAAGTTACTGCATCTGAATGAGCAAAAAATCTCTCCCGAAGGAAGCTCTAAATGCTGATGGTTTCGCTAAATTCTTTCAGGGGAAGATAGAGGATGTTAAGATGTCACTTGTCACTCCTAATCATCCCCCGTTTAAAGAAAAGAGGATTACTAACGAAAAACTACGAGTTTTTAAGTCTATGTCAGAAGAGGGAATTAGAAAGATGATACTTGAATCGAAAATGGCGACATCCAGCCTAGACTCGATTCCTGGTTTCCTTCTGAGAGAACGTATTGATCTTTTACTTCGTTTTATAACCTTTATGATCAATGCCTCCTCTCGAACACGCGATTTTTCCGAGCTCTGAGAAAAACTCGATTGTGATTCCGAAACTCAAAAAGCATAATCTCGATCCAAATGAAATGAAAAACCATCGACCTATTATCCTATATGAATTTGTCTTTCATCTCCAAACTGACCGAGCGCATAGTATCTGAGCAGCTGAAGCATTATCTTCACTATAACAACTTGTTTCCGAAGTTTCAGTCAGCATATATGGGATTCCATTCTACTGAGACGACGCTACTACACATACTATCTGACATCCTGGAAGCAACTGATGTAGAGAAAGTAACCACCATGCTACTTCTTGATCTATCGGCTGCATTCGATTGCGTCGAACACGATCTTCTCTTAAAAAGGCTCGAGAAACGTTTCGGTCTTGGAGATGACGTTCTTCATTGGATTAAATCATACCTGGCGTCAGGATGTCAGACAGTATGCAGATAAATGTATACGCAGAGAAGCTCCAGACTACCTCGTTGACGCACCAGAGGCGGTCAGAAGGTATGCGGCGCCCGGGGGCAAAGTGTACTTTTGGCAATGTTAGGGGCGCCAAAAGTACAAGCGTAGAAAGCAACAAGCGTAAAAAAGCAATGAGAAAAAAAAGTTGTCACATCGTTTTCGGCGCTCCTCAGCTCTTACGGTGCCCCTCTTCATATAGTGCTGACAAGCAAAAAAGAAGAAAAAAGGTCGTCACACGTGTTTCTCCTTTATTGTGCATTTCACTTACCCAAATACCCGATTTTGGCGCCCCCGTACCTTGGCGCCCGGGGACATATGTCCCTCCTGCCCCCTCGGTCCGTCTCTGCCTCCCACTGTCGTCTGCGACCGACAGAGGGCCAACGCAACATTTGTACCCGCACTCTGTAACAGAAGCCCCATCACCCCACTCCCGTCCACCCCACACCGACGCCCTCTGCGTGGATAAAATTCACCGAGAAAGTCGATCGAGTGAAATTTTTTCCGGGTATGCTTACTCTAATTAGAAATTTTAATTATCATCCGAGGTAGGAGGAGGAGGAGGAGGAGGAGGAGGAGAAGGAAGAGGAGGAGTGAGGCAGGAAGAGTGTCGAATTCAACGGACAAAGTCCGGTTGGTTGGCACAGAGGTGTCCTCCGTCCCTCCGGGTCATAGGGGAGGGGGAGGAGAGGGCAGGGAAGGGGAAGGGGACCGGGAGGATGGAGACTTCAGCCGGGAAACAATGGTCAAGTGGGTTAAAGTTTTACAAGAGAAACGAGTTTAACCGAACTTTTCGCTCCAAGATCTCAGAAGCAGAACTCACGAATCGACGCTTCTGACCACTTCCAATTGGCGTAGCCACGGACGGAGTCCTGGGGTCGCCCCTCCACCTATTAGGACGGGGACTGTTTGTGGGATTAGCGCAAACCGTTGAATAGTTCGGGGGTTGAGTAGTGTATGAAATTGACGAGAATGCAAGAAAGTAGAAAGAGAAGGACGTCTTTGCGAGAGTTTTAATCCAAAAATGTCGATGTGTCACCCCTCAAATTTCGGAATCTTGGCTACGCCACTGATGATGATAAACTTAAACCAGACATAAATTGGTCAGAGACAGCAAGTAGTCCATAGACAGAGATTGACGATGAAATTGAAGAGCATTAACTAAGAGCGGCCATGTTCGATTCGGTACTTCTGTGATTTGCATAGGAGAGAGAGGGAGAGGGAGAGGGAAGGGCAGAGTAGTGAACTTCGCTTAGTTATGCGCATTCGCCAATTCTAATTGAATTTCAATCGGTTTGGTGGAGGGAGTGGCGCTTTGACGTATACGCTCTGTGTGTGTGTGTGTGTGTGTGTGTGTGTAAGGTGTGCTTGTGTGGGTCCATTAGGAATGTTTCCTTGACCGAGGCATCTGCTTCGGTGTCTGAGTCACGTGATTATCGTTCTTCTGCATTTCAGCAAACAACGAATTTCCAGCAAGATTCTCTTTCTCTCATTTGTAGGAATTAGGTTTCTGCGAGCGCTAAATAACTTAGGTATATTACTGTACACCTGTCGAATCATCCGTAAGCGTAACAACCATGTGTTCATGTTACGTCTATAAGCGACACGCGATGGAGAAACACATCGACCTCAATGACCCTAGAAACTCCCCCAACCACTCCCCCACCAGCCCACCCGTTGTGTCACCCACAGGATGAAGATCTGTCCACGAGGTACTGGGATTGCAAAGCAAACAGCTTTCTTCTGCTCGCAAATAGCTTTTACCGCTGCGTTTATTGTAGTTTCTTTTAATGTCGCTTGGTGCGCTGCTGTTGATGCGTTCTTTTTGTTTCGTGCTGAGGACTAGAACCGCCTAAATGCTGACTTCTGAATCGTTGCATGTGACGATGCATTTGACTAAAAGTCTATCTCAATTAGGTTAAATTAACATAGGAATGTGTCAATACTGTATTAGACTCCGTCCGAATAAAGACTGTTTTATTCTGTTTACACATTCAATCAAAGTCTCGACTTCTGAGAATCTGGAATTATTTTGAAAACATCTCTGAAGTGTGAAAATCGAGATTCCTATGAATGCCGAATAGAACGCCAGCGGAGGTCGGTTCTTCGATCGGAATAACTCACCTGAGGCAGGTGATGACGTCACCAGGATTCTCTGATTCGTATTTTGTTATTCTACTTCGATCAGTGCCAAAATAGTGAAGGGGGTGGGTGGGTGGGGAGGGGCAGAATAGACGCGTACTATTATTCAAAGTGGTTCTCTCTCTCTCTCTCTCTCTCTCTCTCTCTGCTGTTCGACTTTGCCCACGAGTCAATGTAGGCCTATTTGTAATTCCGTAAAGAGCTGATTACGGGGCATATTTTTTTACGCGTGTATATCGAGTGCAACTCAATCGCTTAAAAGTGCCCGGGCTAAATACATGGCTGTACGAAATTTAAATCAGTAAGAGAGACGTCATTGTTTGATTAATTCAGGCAATGCCTTTTGCGGTGCATGTTATAATCATAGACTGAAAATTGCTTCATGTGGGACCGTCCATAAAGTACAGTGTATGCCGCAATTTTTGACAGTTTTTGACACCACTCCCTCTTGTCACAACCTGTCCCAAATCTCGGACCCCCTTAAAGTACGCCATAAAACTCTGCCCCCTAAAGCGTCGTCCATAAAATACGTCACGCAGGACTTCAGTTTAATTAATTAATACTGCAAGTTCTTTCGATACTTGGCTAATACGGGTGTAGGACATTCTCCCTCCCTACATAATCCCCTCCGAACATTATGCTCCCCCCCCCCGGTACAACCGAGAAAGTGACAAACCCGGACATAATTCCCCCTTTGTTTACTCTATGGACTTTGACTATAATCATTACCCACACCATAAACCAGACACTAACACTAACCCTAAACGATACTGACGGCAGCCATGGCATCAGTTTACCGATAAATACCTTTTAAAATTAAGATCTATGATATTGATTTACATAGTTGATAGCACCGACAGATTGGATATCGGTCTATACGACCCGAAGTCCACCGCATCCATGTTTGGTTTCTTGAGTCTGAGGGTGATGAAGGCGGACTTACGTCGGCACTTTCCCATCGGTCATCGATCGATTGAAGAGCTCTGTGATGAACGGTGCAAGAATGTCCGAGCATTCTTTACGAAGACGAGTAGGCAGTGGGTCACTGGCACAATACTTGTCTGGTGGTGCATGCACCACGGAGGCCACCTCATCGGGTGAAAGAGTCTGAAACGAAGAGATAGATGGTCCTGGGAGGGTGGTGCATTGAGCTTGGGCGGTTCGTGTTCCGCCAGTGGCGGCGCTTATCACCGTCTCCTTCTTGCGTAGATATTCAGCAAAGGCTTCGGCTGAGAGTGTAGCAGGTGCAGGTGTTCGTCCCCGGCCAAGCAGAGTGTTCAAGAACTGCCAGAGGCGTCGAGGATCGGACCGCTCAGAGCCTAGTTTGTTGCTCCAAAAGACTTCTCGCTTCCGTCGAAGGAGTTGCCTGTACGCTCGCCGACGTTCTGTCCAATCGAATGTCGCCTTAGCTACATCATCTGTGTGTGCTTCGCGTACTCTCCGTTCAGCGAGTCGTAACTCCCTCTTAGCTTTCCGAGATTCCTCGTCGAACCAGGGGTCTGAGGGACGACGCCGGCAACTCACGGTCGTCATCGGTACCAGTCGGTCTATTACATCAGTAATTTTCCGCTCATATAGTAGAGCCATATCCTCAGCGTCCATCGAAGACCATACCTCAGGTTGGCAGAGTCTAGAAGACTCGAGTTCCTGCCGTAGAAGGGCGATGTCTAGCTTGCGCCATGGTCGTCGTGTGATAGTGTGATAGAGGCGTAGACCGTAGACAGTGCCACTTACCAGACTCTGTCCATTGCAACAGGTGGTGATGGTAAAGTCCCACGTCGACGACGCTCATCTGTGGTGGCACGATTTCGTTATGATGCGCAACGACGTCTAGCATGCCACCCCCGACATGCGTCGCTTCGGTCTTCAGATACACGAAATTGTAAGTTGCGAAGAGTTCCCCCAGTTGTCGACTGGCCTCATCGTCTTCACGATCGAGTCGAACATTAAAATCACCTACGACATACGCTGGCTCGGTAAGGGAAGCAATGTGTCCTAGCAGCTCCGACATCTCAGTGAAAAAGAGTTGAGTAATTCCGGCTGAGCCTGGTCGGTAAACCACAACCAGTACGCACGTCTCCCCTGAGGAGACACGAGCGCCCACAAGTTCGAAGGTCTGGAACTGTCTCGAGAAATTCATCGTGGACAGACGAATGCCGGGGGCAGCGCAGATGGCTACGCCACCGTGATTGGTGGTGAGGCAGTCGCCATCACCCGGAGGGCGAGGACGCGCCCTCTCGACTACTTGAAATCCGTCGAGGAGGAGTCGACCTATCCAGGCTGAGTTATCGTCGTGTCAAGTCTCGCACAGGATGATGACCTGAATCGATTGCTTCCTACAGACTTCTCGTAGGTCGTAGAGCTTGTTATTAATTGACCGAATGTTCAGGAAGCCGAACGTAACGACGCTTCCCGCGGTTTCGGTGTGTCGAAGGGTTCGAATCGAAATAACGGACAGCCGCCGAGGAGCCGTTCGCATAGGGGGTCTCCGATCCGAGTAGGCAGTGTAGATAAATGCTCCGTTAGCTGCCAGTTCCAGAGTCGGTCGGGGGCGTCTTCGACCTGCCCTCCTACCACGATGACGACGAGCCCGGCGCGGATTCCCATGTAATCTGAATATATGCCTAGTTCGATCAGACAGTCAACGACGCGCATAGAGGGTCGATGACCGGGTGAGCAATTCAGCAACTTGATGTCGATGGACGAGTAGTTGAGCATGCCCGGAGTCGAACGCTCCAACTCAGAAATCCAACAGAGAAACGTAACGATAAGAATGCACACAGACGGCGGCCATGTTGATTAACGGCGATTTTCAAAATGTTAACGGTGATGGTATACGACAGTAATGTAATAAGATGTTTTCACAACCCCGGCGTGAAAATACATAAAATTTTATGTAAGCCTACTTCTGCGCTACTGCACTCTGCATGCAGCCATTTACGGTTTCTTCAGATTCCAAAGTGCATCGATAAATGGACAGAAACGCTAAACTGTATTGATGTCGATGGACGAGTAGTTGAGCATGCTCGGAGTCGAACGCTCCAACTCAGAAATCCAACAGAGAAACGTAACGATAAGAATGCACACAGACGGCGGCCATGGCTAAAACAGGGCTATAGATTAAACCATGACAAAATACTCTAGATTAATGGCGTAAGTCACCAACATCGTTGCTTCTCTAGTTCACGAAGATTAGCGGTGGACTTTGTGCTTGTATTTGAATGTGAGACTAACTTTGCATTTCCTCAAATCAGTCGAAACTACTTCGTTTCAACCTCGCTGCAAATGAAGGCAATGCATTTCATAAATGTAATAGTCAATTAGGCAGAAATTTTCATTTGGAAATAAAAAATTAATTGAGAATTCGGTATATTGTGTATATTTCTTTTGTCAAGACTATTGTTTTGAACCGACGAAAGACTTTGTACTTGATAGTTAAAAATTTAAGACAGACATTTTGATTTATGAAACATTGCGGGCTTTATTGAACGTGGGGCATTTAGAAGTGGCTGATTATTATTATTATTATTATTATTATTATTATTATTATTATTATTATTATTATTATTATTATTATGACAATTTTTATAGCGCTGTAACATGGTTAAGTACCAAAGTCAAAAGCGCTTTGACAACGCTGACATGTCAATGGTGGACAGAAGATGGCAATGTTGAAGTTGAAGTCCGCTCGGATGAAGAAAATCAAAACTGGCGACGAGAAGTCCGGTGCAGTCGTAAGAAGCGGTCTTTCACTGGAGAACTGCAACCACCACGATGTTGTCAGCGCAGAACGGAAGATGTTGTTGGTCCGCGAGATTGGTAGAAGAATTTCCCGCAAGGAAACCGACGGCGATGGGCGGACCCGAAGACGGACGCCCCAGCCAGTCAGAAGTATTCCCCGGCGGCGAAATCCAAGAGCGGTCTTCCGAGAGAAATGTTTCGTCGCCGATATCAGCGAATCCGACGAAGATTGACTCAACGAAGTCCGAAAAACATCCCTTCACGGTGGCGCTGTACCACGCGGCAGCCATTAGCGGCTGACCTTGGCGAGCTTTATACGAACGAAGACCGATTCGAAATGTTCAGAACGACGTCAAAAAGCGAAGAACTGCAGAAGACCCTCGAAAAACCAACGAGTCAATGCAAAAGTCCGCTCTTAGAACATCGGATAAAACCAAAACGGCGACGAAATCCGAAGCGCACACAAACGTGCGCGGGCCGGCCATGACGGCGCCCACCGGATTATAGCACAAGCTTACAAATGTTGGTTTCCGGGAAGTTGCATAAAAGGACTTTGAGTAATCAAATATCAAGTAAACTATGAATGATGCGATTTTTTGGTCTAAATACTGTAGAGTGATTTAAAGTGGCTTAGGAGGAGACATTACTGCCTGTCTGAAGGCCACTAGGGGCGATAAGGAGGCTTGAACCTCGCTCCGTCAGTTAACCGCTCAAGCGCGTAACACATTCAACCATATTGCTAGACTAAGAAGATCGCAAATGTCTAAATAGCTAATAATGGAGTTTTGCACAATGTGATAATTAATCAAACGAGCCAGTATACTGTAGAGCGTGTGGGCTTAACGACTACCAGCAGATGTAGTCGAATGCTATTAGGAGAATTTCTACAGTTGTTGATCATTGTCAGCAACTCAAGTAACTAAAAAGGTTTTCTGTATATAGTTGTTTTGTTTTCACTGGTGATGGAATTTAAAAATTTAACTATACTGACAAATGCCTACAACAATGTCCGTTTGTGCAAATTATTCAACGTAAATTCTAATGTCTCGCATTCTAGTTAGATAGTTGGTTAAATAACTTATTACTTGTTAGTAAATCCGACGAATACGAAATAAGCATTATTGCTAGGCGATTTTGAATTAAGACACGCCTGGGTCTCATAGTGTCCTAGCTGCTTTCACTGTTCAAAGAAAAATCTGGCAATGCAAGAATAACAGATCACGATGAACGCAAGCCAGACAATAAACATTAAAGCCTTTCTCATAGCAGAGAGTCGCGATACGATGTGGGGGGATTAGCTGGCTTGAACTTGTTGATTGTTTGTTTGATGCTCATGCATAGCGTGACAAATTTTATGTAAAACTCATTACTGCATTTCCACGAACAAACCCGATTAAATAATGCATTTACGTTAAGCTGGAATAGGATGTTTTTTATATTTGATTATTCGTGCTTTTACGGGGGTCGGTAAACCCTAGACCTGTTTGCTAAATCTAGGATTGGAAAATTTCCACGAACATTCCTGATTTGGTATGTTAGGCCTACATCCTTGTTTATTTCGGTCGTAGGACTCCAGCTTCCTGGTGTCCATGTATATATATTTGAGACCAACTGGCCGACATGTAGCAAATGCAGTTTGAATTGTATTCGCAACAAAGCAGAAGATATCGAGAAATAAGATGAAGAAGTGGTCTTTGCTGTTCGTCGCTGTGCTCCAGCTCCAACTTCTGATCGTAGGAGGTGAGTATAATGTTCTTCAATTCTCGCCGATGTTTCAGTTCGGTTGTATTTACCTAAATCAATTACCAGCTGTTAACGTGCAATAGTGTCCTAGAGTAGTTCTGCGTTTGCAAATGAGGGAGAATGAAAGACAACTTAAATTAGCAATCGATCGAGGACTCGATAGACATCTTGAGCGCCATTAAAATACTGCAGTTAAGCATCAGTCGATGGTCGCTTAAGATGAATAGACTGGACACGGGGCCTTAGGATGTTTTAAGTACTGCGTGTCCGGATGAAAACAACGCCCCGCTCTATTTTGACTATAACTTTAAGAAACTTGACTGATTCCTATAAAAATATGGATTTATGCATTATGCATTTGGAGACAAGAATAAACTTGTTTCAGATAGATACAAGCATTATCTGAAAAAGGTTAAAATTAATATTCAAATTGCCCACCGAAAGAATTGACACATCATTTCAGGCGTCATCGTCACTCATAATTTTCACTTTTTGTACCGTGGTGTGTAATTCAATAGAAGCTGTTAGCCTGTAACAGTACTAAGGAAGATGCTACTACTAGATATTCGCTTTGTTTATGTCGATTGGTCCATCTTCCACAATGATGGTGCCCTGACACAACGTGCTCGTGACACCATTAAATTTCTGGACAGGGAGGCTCCTGCTTTCATACCACCCGAATCATGGCGAAGCGAACTCGCCTAAGGTTCCAGAACGACCTATCAGAACGCTAACCCAGCCAACCAATCAGAACGCTTGAAGGTAACGAATGAGAACGTTGAGAACGTCATACAGCCAACCAATCAGAACGCTCACACAGCCAACCAATCAGAACGCTTGAAGGTAACAGAGAGACACACAGAGCAAGGATCTTAATATTATAGATTATTATTATTATCGTATGCTTCAAGTGCTTAAAGAAGTCAGCCATTTGACTGCGACATCATTTGCTGTGTGTATTGATCGTCCCTTATAAATATCCTCAGTAATAATCCTGTGAGGTCTACTGCATTTCTTACTCTCAAGTAGTGGTCTATCTTAACTTTTCAAATGAATCACACGTAAACTTTGCATTATATCATATATTAGAACGCGTCATAAAAATACACAGTCAATAGCATGACCAGCTTCATTAGTACCAAAAGTAAGAAGAACAAGAACAGAAGATGACTAAATCTCTTGCCTTGACCTTCTAGCTTCCTGTCCTTTTATCATTATGTAGCACATTAAGAAATCGCCCTGACAATATAGACCCCTGTCGTCGGGCCAGTTGGGTATGTTACTTTTGCAAAGTAATTAGTTACTGTTACTTGTTACTGGGTTTAAAAAGTAATTTGTTACTGTTACTTGTTACAAAATTCAAATGCAACATGTTGCTGTTACTGCTACAGCCATAGAGGTAACAAAATTACTTTTTCGTTACAACTGACTATAATAGTTTTAAGTTGATATCACGAACAATTTTCACGGTTTATACAGATCGGTGGTTTTCAACTGGTGGCCGCGTACCAAAAGTGGTCTACGAGAGGGGTCTAGTACCGGTAGTCCACGGCAAATTCTTTAAAAGCTTTAATGAAAATTAGACATGTATATTTTCCATGAGAGTGGCGTAGCCAAGAGGGATTTGGAGATTAAAACTCCTTTGGGTGCCCGGACCCAACATTTTTTTTAGAGCAAGCAGCACAATTAAGTAAGGCGACGACCTTTTTGCTTGTCGGGGCACTGGGGAGGAACGAAGATCACATGTGATGACATTTTTTGCTTGTCATGATTTTTCTCAATTTTCAGGTGGTCTCTAAGAAATTTTTGATCTTCAAAAATGGCACGCGAGGCAAATGGGTCTGAGAACCACTGATACAGATGACTACTGGCACTGTATCAGTGCCAGTAGTCACAGTACAGTAGTAGTAATCAGTGCCAGTAAACTTCACATACTAAATTAGCTGTCGTGCATGATATTAATCAAATTAATTTAAATTATCATATTCCAAAGTCAATACGAAATAATGACAACAACTGTTTTAGTTTGTACAGCTAAAGGCCACACCACACACCAGCAGCACATAGTTAACACAACATGTCAATGTCATATGACTCATGTCTCATGACTCATGTCTCATACATCATATCAATCAATCATTAATTCCTCAATTGCCAGGTCGTTAAAATGCTATTTCTCATGTAACAGACGCCTGAACAAAGTAAGCATGAAGCAAAAATGATGTCAATTTTAATTAGTTATAAATTGCCTATTTGCTCTTAGTAATGCCTGTCACTCAAAGTGGGTCAGGTGCGTTTTCTCTGTAAATAGTTTATGCAAACATCACAGTGCGTGGGTGCGTTTTCCGCATGCATTGGATCAAACCAATTAAGTACGTAATGCATTGAAGTTAGCAAATTGAATTGCAGCCCATTAGAATTTATAACCATGTAGACGACAACTTCAAAAAGTAACATTAAAGTAATTAGGACAAAACCTGTTACTGTTACTTCAAAAAAGTAAATATTACTGTTACTTTGTTACAAGATTTAATATGTAACAATTCCAGTCACTTGTTACTAAAAATTAATTGTTACAGTAATTTTGTTAGGCCTACTTGTAATTTGTTACTACCCAACACTGGTTATATAGTTATGTGTGGATAGGTAGGAAATAAACTTATTACCCATAGTCTATGATTTATTTCCAAACAATGCTAGACACAGATGATGGGAAATGATGATAGGATGGTGGGAAATGATGATGGGAAAAAATTTTTTTACCTGCTATAATTTTATTTCCTCACCAACAGTAGGCTATATAGTTATGTGTAGAAAATAAATGTATTACCTGCTTCCAACTGTATGCTACATAGCCATTTGCAGATATGATGTTAATAGGAGGAAATAGATTCATATAGAAATAAATTTATACGTATGCCGCATAATTTTATTCCCCAGCAAACCGCAGGTTCCGTCCAGGAAAATTTTTTATGGGGGAATAAATTTGTACGATACCGGCGGAACCCAACGCTCGAACTCGAGGATGGGGACCTACCTTTACCCTTACCTTACAATAAATGTATTGCTTCAGGTCAACAGACTAAGAGAGCAGACGAGGCTCCATTGGGGCGACGCTTTCTAAATGTATCAACGAACGACGGAACACCAGAGCGGCCTGGACGCATATCGGACTCATGTCGGCGCATCAAGCAAAGAGATCCCAACGCACCGAGCAAAATGTACACCATCACCGTCGCAAGCCCGCTGTTCGTTTATGTAACTCCAAAAACAATTGACGTAATTGTTCACTTTTCTCTTCTCTCTGAATACAGAGCAAAATGAGAGGCGGGTAAACCGTTCGATATGTGACCGCAGATAGAGCTGCATACCTTGCAATAATTCTATGATAAAATGATTAGCATAGAGCCGATCTTAGGACTGTTCGCAGAATGATCAGGTCGGATTGGCAATGAAAGATCGATATTTGACATCAGAACCTAGATAGAGTTAAAGAACAAGGTATATTGTCCAGAAGTTATTTTATTAGCCATCTACCACACAGCTTTGACATTTCGTTAAATACATTGAACATTTTGTACCAGCTTATATTCAGAGAATTCAGTTCCAGAAATCACCATTAGAAGATTAACCTTGGCAAGACATCTTGCACTAGGTCATCTCACATTTTAAATTCACTATAATTTTTAAAACAGTATTTTTAACTTCCAACAGATGATTCTGACTATTTGTCACACTATAAATTGCATTTTAATTGGTTCTTTGTTATAAAGGTGTACTGTGAGATGGGTTTGAATGGAGGCGGATACACTTTTCTAACTCCTGAATCTGTTGTCCAACTGCATCCCTCAGAACTTTCGTCCATGTTCGCTGACAGAACCAGTTTTCTTCTGCGAGTTCGAAAAACAGATGGAACTCAACCATACGCAGTTCTCAAGCAACTTCCTCAATATGCGTACGTGTGCATTTTACATGATTAATTTATTGTCATCAAAAGGATTTAAGTCTTAATTCTATAGGCTACTTATTATTTGCTGACTTTTAAACTTCAAAAGATACGCGTAGACACAACTGGATTAACAAGTCGATGTCAACAGTCATCTAACCATTAAAAATAATTATTCTTTGCTGCTTTTTGAATTGATCGGTGTTCTTGTAGCACCGAAGACTGTGGTAGATAAGATAACATTTACCTGAAACAGCGCTAAAGTAATACGTTGCCATGTAATGCTTTATGGCAATTATTTTTTCAGAAATATTTCACTGAAGTTAGGCCTCACTGATTCCACGGGATATAATGCACCGGTGAACACCTTCTCTGGTCAGGTCGGTCAACCATTTCTGTATTTCGGATTCCTGCCCAAGGCGTCTGCGACGAACAACAACGTCCAAGGCCTGCAAGTGAATGGCTTCGATAACGTGTTCACCAACTGTGATAGAAACCCCAACAGCCACTTCACTCTCTTCCCCAATTTCCCAGAAGCCACTCCGTCTACTTACAATGTGCCAGGGCCCTTCTGCGATCAGATATTCTCTCACCTGCTCCCGAATCCGTCGGGTCGTGTGATGCCACCTCAAATCTACATGTTTGGCGAAACCCACTGGGGAGGATGTGGTTGCTACCAGCAAACAAACCAAATTTTTGGTATTTTGTCGTTTGCCATCGGCTTCAGATAGAGCCTAAATTAGCGACCTCTGTGAAAACATCACAATATAGTAAAACCTATGCCTATTAATGATTAGATTCAAATGTAGATCGTGGTAACACGCTTAGAATTACTGGAGATGGTTTAAACTCTTAGTTTCTGTATATGATCAGTTGATTTCTAACCCGCTGCATACATTTAGCAGCCTAATCTAATGAGCCAACACAGCTGTTTACATGAACATTTGAAACAGCAAATCTCTTGAATTACTCGTTAAAATTTTTCAGAGAATCAAATAGCTCGATATCATTATTTTCGTAGCTTTAAATTAAAGAATGCCTATTCAGAATGCATTTACCTTAATCTTGTGTTTGATTGGAACTTAATAGACATATCAGTAATTGTTGTTATTTCGGTATTTTCGGTCAATATGCACTGGCACCTAGGCCTGAATAACATTTATTTAAAGAGTTTGCGAATCATGTCATTCTAACGCATGTTAGACAACACATTATCTATAATATTAAAATCCTTCCTCTGTATGTCTGCTACCTTCAAGCGTTCTGATTGGTTGGCTGTGTGAGCGTTCTGATTGGTTACATTCAAGCCTTCGAACGTTCTGACAGCTTGGCTGTGTGGGCGTTCTGATTGGTTGGCTGTGTGATGTTCTCATTGGTTACCTTCAAGCGTTCTGATTGGTTGGCTGGGTGAGCGTTCTGATTGGTCGTTCTGAAATAATCGTTGTTTCGCTTCGCTCGAAGGTTACCTTCAAGCGTTCAAGCGTTCTGATTGCTGCACGCGAGCGAAGCGAGCGCGAGCGAAGCGAGCATATTTTTAGTCTATAATATTAAAATCCTTTCTCTGTATGTCTGTTACCTTCAAGCGTTCTCATTGGTTGGCTGGGTGAGCGTTCTGATTGGTCGTTCTGAAATATTCGTTGCCTCGAGCGAAGCGAAGCAAGCCTGCACTGCGAGCGAAGTTAGCGAAGCGAGCATTGCGCGATGTGGATAGATACTAGTATTATCCTGTACGCGAGCGAAGCGAGCGAAGCGAACATCTTTCTAGTATAACAATATTATTATTACTATTAATGACCATTGTCTGAAAATGTTCCAACGGTCACTCCAATACTGAAGAGCGTCTGAAAATGACATATCTGCGACACTAACTCCCCAAAAGCATTCAACGTGTATATCGCAGAGATTTATCACACTTTAGATGAAATTGTCGTCCTAAACAATAAATTAATAAGAACAATTTTCATTTATATCATAGAACACATATTGTAGACATAAGCATCAAGGTCAAATCTTACCCATAGGCGCTGTCCATTAATTATTTATAACAACGTTTAGGGAATTTTTAACACTCTCCTTGTCAACAACTGTCAAACTTTCAGTGACCCCTAATAAAATTATGCACAAAACATTTTACCCCCTACAAGCAAATACTTTTTATACAGCTGACTTTTATGCTGAAATAGAATTATGGAAATTAAAATTCATACAAATTTAATACATTATTTACTCGTTTAATGTATGTCAAAATGACTATGTCACTTTGGATTTTAGCTTCTGTCATCTTCCCACAGTGAAGCTAAATGTTTCTCAATGTTATATTAGAGCGCGTGTGTACAATGGAGGTCCAGCGCACCGACTCATTTCCTATTTTTTTAATTTTGAAATTTATTATAAAAAATAAAATTGTTTACATAAATTTATCATGACCCCACTGCATGTCAATAATTGTCGAACTTCAAACCCCTCCCTTATTTCGTAAACGTGATTAATGGACACCCCATGCCACTACTTTAATATATATATATATGCCACTACTTTAATATATATATATATATATATATATATATGCCACTACTTATATATATATATATTGTATACAGTATTAAAGTAGTGACATGGAGTGTCCATTAATTACGTATATGTGTTCTATAATGTGAATCTGATAGAAAGGACTATGCAAATACCAGGAATAAATTTTCAGCCATATGATGTGAATTCGCCATGCATTAATTTGGAAGCGCCGCCAATTTCCACTGCTCTTTGCATTTGCAGTCGCCATCAAAAAACCCCATAGGGCATACATTCGATAGTGTAGGAATTTAGTAAGCGAGTCAGTCTTTTCCCAACGCCAGCTACATGTGGCGTTATTGTGAACACAAAAGCAGGCGAGCATCAAACTCATGCTCAGGTGAGGGACAAGTCACGGAAGAAAGTGCTAAAATATTTTAAAAAATTATTGCGGATAGCTAAAGTTTTTCAGAAATATCAAATTTCTTCTTAGGCCTACATTAGTTAACATTGAAATCAGCGATTAAGAAAAAGCCTTACAACAACAACAACATCATCATCATCATCATCATCATCATCATCATCATCAAAAGTGCTTGGCCAGGAAGAAAGTGCTAAAATATTTTAAAAAATTATGGCGGGTAGCTAAAGTTTTTCAAAATTATCAAATCTTCTTACATTAGTTAGCATTGAAATCAAAGATTAAGAAAAAACCTTATACATCATCATCATCATCATCATCATCATCATCATCATCATCATCATCATCATCATCATCATCATCATCATCAAAAGTGCTTGGCCAGCGAGGGCCGTTGCGTCACCCGTAGACTATGACCTCGCTGGATGGCACGTTTCAAGGGAGTTGATGGAATCTCGTGGTTTGGGTACGGATGTGGTCGATCCATCTTTTCCTGGGACGACCAGGACAGCGCTTCCACGATCGGTCAGTTGGACGACCGATGGATAGGTCGACGTGGCAGTGGAAGGCTTGATTAACAGGACCTGTCTCTCCAAGACGGGCTGCATGTCCGAAGATGGCAAGGCGGAGACTACTTATCATTTCACTGAGTGATAGTAACCCACTCTGCGAGGATGAGTCCGACTGATGAGTCCGATTTTGGATGCACAAATCCTACCACAGTCGGCACAAAGAAAACCGACACTGGTGAAAGATGCTGAATTGAGGCGATGCTTCCGATCTTGTCGTCTTCTTTCAGCATTGGAGATGCGTTTGTTTTCCATGATTGTAGGACCAGTATGGACAAGTTTGCGCCATTGTGTGCGGTCACCAGCCACTGTATCCCAATTGTTCGGATCAATGTCGCACTGCTTCATGGTGACCTTTAACTGATCTTTGTATCTTTTGAGCTGTCCGCAATTCTGTCGATGACCGGATGAAAGTTCACCAAACAAAAGGATTTAAATATAAATTAATGGCGTAAGTCACGAGCATCGTTGCTTCCCTAGTTCATGGAGATTAACGCTGGACGTTATGCTTGTATTCGAATGTTAGACTATCTTTGCAATTTCTCAAATCAATCGAAACTACTTCGTTCCAACCTCGGTGCAAATAAAGGCAATTCATCTAATAAATGTAATAGTCAATTAGGCAGGAATTTTTACTAACAAATTATAGTAATGATTTGAGAATCCGAGACATTGCGATATTGGGTCCAAATCTGCCTGCATCTATTTTATCAAGACTATTGTTGCCAGTCGACTTGATACCGAAAGACTTTGTACATTATAGTCAAAAATTTAAGACAGGCATTTTGATTTATGAAACATTTCGGTCTTTATTAAACGTGGAACATTTAGAAGTTTTGATTATAGCACAAGCTTACAAATGTTGATTTTTCCGGGAAGTTGAATAAAAGGACTTTGAGCAATCAAATATCAAGTAAGCTATGAATGAGGCGGTTTTTGATCTAAATACGATAGAGTTATTTAAATTGGCTTAGTATACTGTAGAGCGTGTGGGCCTAACGACTACCAGCAGATGTAGTCTAATGCTATTAGGAGAATTTCTACAGTTGGTCATTGTCAATAACTTAAGTAACCAACAAGGTTTTCTGTAGATCAGTGGCGGCTCCAGGATTTGGCAAGTGGGGGCCGTTGGGGTGGCAACTTCTAATCATGGGGCCAACCATTTGTTGTTAGGCATGTAGTATTAAGTATAGGTCCCAACAGGGGGGTCACTGGGGCAGACACACAATAGGGGCACGGGCCCCGGGTCCCCCTGTGGAGCCGCCACTGCTGCAGATAGTTGTTTTCACTGATGATGAGATTTTAAAAATTTAACTATACTGGCATTGGAGTAAGACCAGGGTTATTTCTAGGATTATCAATTTGGGGGTGTTGGTATATTCTGGGGGTGCCCTGCCAAAAAGGTCACCCGGCTCTCATATTGGGGATGTCGGTTTCAGATTGGGGGAGTGTTGGGGGTGTTAGGGGTGTAAAAATATCTCTGCCTACACATGTCCGTTTGTGCAAATTAATCAACGTGAATTTTAATGTCTCGCCTTCTCGTTAAATAGTTGGTTAAATAACTTATTACTTGTTAGTAAATCCGAGGAACACGAAATAAGCATTATTACTAGACGGTTTTGACTTAAGACACGCCTGAGTCTCATGCTGCTTTCACTGTTCAAAGAAAAATCTGGCGATGCAAGAATAACAGATCACGATGAACGCAAGCCAGACAATAAACCTTAAGGCCCTTCTCATGGCAGACAGTCACGATACGATGTGGGTGGACTAGCTGGCTTGAACTTGTCGATTGTTCGATGCTCATGCATAGGGTGATCATTTTTATGTCAAGCCCACGACTGCATTTGTACAAAAAAGCCCGATCCAAAAATAGATGTACGTTAAGCTGGAATAGGATGTTGATCATTCGTGCTTTTACGTGGATCGGCAAACTCTAGACCTGTTTTCTAAATTTATAATTTTAAAATTTCCATGAGCATTTCTAATTTTGAATGTTAAGCCAGCATCTTGGATTGTTGTCGAACGGTCGTCGGACTCCATCTTCCTGGTGTACATGTATATAAATCTGAGACCAACTGGCCGACATGTAGCAAATACAGTCCGATTCGAATTCGCAACAAAGCAGAAGACATCGAGAAATAAGATGAAGAAGTGGTCTTTGCTGTTCGTCGCTGTGCTCCAGCTCCAACTTCTGATCGTGGGAGGTGAGTATGATGTTCTTAAAATCTCGCCGATGTTTCAGTTCGGTTGTATTTATCTAAATCAATTACCAGCTGTTAACGTGCAATAGAGTCTTAGAGTAGTTCTGCGTTTGCAAATGAGGGAGGATAAAATACAAATCAAATTAACAATCGATCATGGACTCGATAGACATCTTGAGTGCCATTATAATACTGCAGCTAAGCATCAGTCGATGGTCGCTTAAGATGAATGGACTGGGCACAGCGCTCTTAGGATGTTTTCAGTACTGCGTGTCCTTATGAAAACAATGTCCGCTCTATTTTCACTATACATTTAAGAAAACCTGGCCGATTCCTATAAAAACATGCAGTTGTGCAGTTGAAGACAAGAATATACTGGTTTCAGCTAGATACAAGCATTGTCTGAAAAACGCTAAAATTAATATTCAAATTGTCCACCAAAGAATTGACACATAATTTCAGACGTCATCTTGGTGTGAAAATCAATAGAAGCTGTTAGCCTGAAACAGTACTAAGGAACATAGGTGTCAATCCATAGGGGGCCCGGTCCCCCCAATAATTTGGGCACAGCACTTGTTGGGCCCCCAATATTTCAAAATTTTTATATACCAGTTAACACATTTTCCAGTCTAGAAATAGCAACACACTTACTATTACTTTTCCAGCAGATTCCAGGTAATTAACCTGAATCTCTTGCGCTGCCTCTAGGCGCTCAAATGATTTTCCTTCAATGATTCGCCAAATCTATGAAACGCCCAATCTACTTCCAGCTCATCAGTTACCATTGCTTGCTGCACTAAAAATGCGTTTTACACTAAAACCTAAATTACTAAATTACTAAAAATTAAATTACTTAGTTAAAATTCTCCATTCGGTCATAACTGTATTGATCGTCCCTTATAAATATCCTCAGCAATAATCCTGTGAGGCCTACTGCTTTTCTTACCACCAAGTATTAGTATATCTTAACTCTTCAAATGAACCACACGTAGGGCCTAGACTTTGCACTTATACCATACTATAGCTGTTAACCCGTCAAAAATGACGGGGGATAGTGGCTATCTCCTTCCCCGATTTTTTGCAATAGTTCGTATTATTACATAGAACAATTTTTTGAATCTGTAAATGCAATGTGAATTCGTAGACTAACATAAAAATTTTTCCCATGTGCTCACTGGGTGGTCTTGCCCCTACCCACTACGGGGACTGCACACCATAACGCCCTACGATTCAATTGGGATTTGGTGTCCCATGGGGGTTGCGCCCTCCAGTGTTACCTATGGCCTCCTTTGGGCGTATACGGCTCCTTTAAATGGGCTTTCGGACCCTAAGGGGCTTTGTCTCCCACAGACGGCTGGGATTTTTTCTCTCAGAAGGGCTGTGCCCCCAGTGTAGGATAAAACCTCCACGGGGGATGGGGATAGGTCTTTCACGGGAGACTGCGCCCCCAGTAAGGCCTACAGCCTCACATGGGGGCTGCGCCCCAGTAGGACCTGCGGCCCCACATGATGGGCTGCGCCCTACGTGAGGCTGTGCCCCCAGTAAGGCCTACGGCCTCACATGAGACTGCGCCCCCAGTAGGACCTGTGGCCCACATATGTGGCTGCGCCCTACGGGAGGTTGCGCCCCCACATGTGGGACTGAGCCCTACGGGAGGCTGAGCCCACAATAAGGCCTACGGCCTCACATAGGGGCTGCGCCTCAGTAGGACCTGCGGCCCTCAGTGGGGCCTACGGCCTCTCTCGGGGGCTTGGGCTTGGTCTCCGACGGGAGGCTGCGCCCCAGTAGGGCCTACGACCCCCACGTCGGTTGGTGCTTGGTTTATGACTGGAGGCTGCGCCTCCTTCCAGTAGGGTCTACAGGCTACGGGCCAACACGGGGAACTGAGCCCCCAGTGGTGCCGTACAACGTGCATTCAATCAGGACGATTCGTTAAACCGCATTGATGACGCAGCGTCAAACGCTCCGTCGATTAATTAAAGTTTCGTTGTTAATGGCAACAACGTCCTCCAACATTTGCCGTGTATTGTGACCGACCGACCGACCGACCGACCGACCGACCGACCGACAGACAGACAGACAGACAGACAGACAGACAGACAGACAGACAGACATATTATTATTATTATTATTATTATTATTATTATTATTATCTACGACAATTTATATAGCGCAGTAGCATAACTGGAGCTAAAGTCAAGAGCGCTTTACAAGGAGTCACTTATAAGAGATGTTAAAGAAGTGTGTCTTTAGGAGCTTTTCAAAACAGCCGACGGACTTCGCATTAATAACATCGCTCGGCAACGAGTTCCACAGGGCTGGGTTTCCCCGCGTGACTGATCTGTCACCGAACACGGCAGTCTTTGAAGGCTGAGGGACGATCAACAATGTCCGACTACTGGATCGAAGTTCCGCGCGTCTGTCGTTCGTCGTTGCCCTACATACGAGTGTTGATATGTAGTCAGGACAGGTGGTGTCGTTCAGGACCCGATATGTAATCAGGCATCGCTTGTAGGTGATGCGTTCTCGAACCCCAAGCCAGTGAAGCTCGTCTCTTAGCAACGGTGTCACGTGATCATTCCAGCGGGCTCTAAAGATCAAGCGAGAGGATGCATTGAGCACCGACTGGAGGCGTAGGACATAGGAAATTATTATATTAGATACTAGGTGTTTACCCGTCAAACATGGCGGGGAGAATGGCTGTTTAAAGCCTGTTTTACTACCCGAATTTTTGCACATTGCACGGGCGATTATTGATTTCCACTAAGACTGTGCCTTTGTGGCAGCAATATTTGAATGTTCCATCAAATGACCTTTCACTTAGGAAGTTTAGTGATTCGCAATATTGGCATTTGGAAGTCATTGGACCGCATGAATGATCCGAGACTTCATAGACGACGTACAGTAAGTGCAATGATTTTTCAGTGTCGAACGACGTGCAGTGTGTGATTCTCTTCTTTGCTGTGCTGCTTTTGCACGTCGAGCAACAGCCTACTTCTCGGTCTCACTTGCTTGTCGGAAAACTCATGAACCCTGGACTTTCTGTGTACTTTGAGAACGCCGAGCAGCTAGAGTCTCCAGACTTTGTTTTCTTCGAGAATTTTGGTTTCTCTCTCGCGATATTCGCTGTCTCCGTTTCAATAATGCACATATGTATATATAGATACTGTTGCATTGTATATACCTTAAAATCACGCCACATAGCCAAGCTCGGCCCCACGTAATAATTATGTATGTAAAAATCACGCCACTGTGACAATTTGTGACGCTATACACGTAGTAATTTGCTGCGCAGAAGTTTAATAATCGTTCTCCTCTCTCATTTTGTTGTCCTGTTCCCCATTTTCCGATGGTTCCTTTCCACGTTTCATAGTCTACTCCAACTTTACGATTATTAAACTTATCACTTATTACAAAGAATAAGAAATGAAGACATCAGGAAAAGACTGGGGATGAAAGAAACAATAATAGATAAAATCAGAACAAAAAGACTTAGATGGACACGTAAATAGAATGAAAAGCAACAGATTACCATATAAAGCACTCTACACTTACAAAAAAGGCAAAAGAGGAAGAGGAAGACCCAGGAAAAAGTGAATAGATAACATCAAAGATGACTTTGAAAGATATCAAATGATAATAGATGGAATAAGACTAACACCGGAAAAAGATAAATGGAAAAGTTTTGTGTCTAGCTATTGCCGCTAATGAGCTGGCAGAAAGCAACTATGATGATGACGATGACACGCAGTAATTATGTACGTTAAAATCACGCCACTTCCTCAAGCTCCGCCCACCAACGCACCGTGACGCTGTGCACATTATGCAAATAATAATGCAATAATGCACACATGTAAATGAACATATGCATAGTATTTATTAAATTTTAAAAAATTAGGTTTTGAGGTAAGGAAGGAGTATCCATAAATAATAACGGGGTCCAAACCCCCGGTGGGGTAGGGATGGGTGGGGATTGGTTGGGGCCGGGCGATTGGGAGAGGGATGGAGAGAGGAAAGGGGCGGGAGTTTGGGGCCTGTGGGGTAGGACGGGGCTGGGTGAAGATGGGTTGGGGCCTTGCGATTGGGAGAGGGATGAGGAGAGGAAGGGGGCGGTGGTTTGGGGTCTGTGGGGTAGGGCGGGAAGGGATGGGTTGAGGCCTGGGCGGGTATGGGTTGGGGCCAGGGCGATTGGGAGAGGGATGGGGAAAGCGAATGGGGAACGGGGTTTGGGCCGGTGGGGTATGGATGGGGAGAGGAAAGGGGCGGGGTTTGGGGCTTGTAGGGTAGGACGGGGCATGATGGGTTGGGGCCTGTGCGGGTATGGGTTGGGACCGGAGCGATTGGGAGAGGGATGGGGAGAGGAAGGGGAATGGGGTTGGGCCGGTGGGGTAGGGATGGGAGAGGAAAGGGGCGGGGGTTTGGGGCCTGTGAGGTAAGGCGGGGCGGGATGGGTTGAAGCCTGGGCGGGTATGGGTTGGGGCCGGGGCGATTGGGAGAGGGATGGGGAGACGGAGGGGGAACGGGGTTTTGGCCGTGTTGAAGAGGGGCGAATGGGAGGAGTACAACGTGCAGGCAATCAGGACGATTCGTCGAACGGCAATGAATACGCTTCGTTAAACGCTCCGTTGATTATACAGTTTTGATTAAACAATTTCGTTGTTAATGGCAACAGCGTCTTGCAAAATCTGCCGTGTATCGTGACCGACAGACCGTCAGACATCGAGAATTATATATTATAGATTAGAACGCGTCATAAAAATACACAGTGAGTAGCATGACCAGCTTCATTAGTACCAAAAGTAAGAAGAACAAGAACAGAAGATGACTGAATCTCTCGCCTTGACCTTTTATCATTATGTAGCACATTAGGAAATTGCCCTGGTAAATCCCTACAGATTCCTCTTGTCCGTTTATGATTGTTGAGCAACAACATGCACCCTATTAGAAGCCTATGCTGCGCTGGTTCAAGTGACAGCGATTAATTTTCAATTTTACTGTACTACAGTATTGCTTCACTTCCTGGATAAATGGAATCGAGCCATTCCGGTTATTACCTATATATCGAAGTAGCCTAGTTGCTGTTTAGACATAGCTACAATAAATGTGGGTCGAGAAGTTAGCAGAGTGGTAAGTAACAACACTTTACGATGGTCGCGTGTTCGATTCCCTCAGAAGCCTAAAGGTCGGCTTAGCGTTACTCGGTAGAGGGCGGTGGTAAACTCAGGTGCAGTGTTAAGCTGCGAAGTAAAATGTGGGTCTGGTAAAAGTAATGACAGCCTACCCCAGATAATGAATCATACCACCTACGTCGCTGATTGCATAGTCCGGAGATAAGCACCGGTGTCGTACAAATTTATTTCCTCATAAAAATTATTTCCTGGTCAAATTTTGATTTGTCGGGAGATAGCCTGTCAATTAAGATTAGAACCGCCCTCCCATAACAAGAACTATCATAATTTTGTTTCCTCTTTGGGAATTATTTACAGGCAACCAATGGCAATTCTTGAAGCAATTATATGGGTGGAGCCATAAGGCGTATCACCTGTGACGTCACAGGTTTGGCTGGTCACGCGACGTTTGCTGTTACTTCTCCAACAGCAGTAGGCTATATAGCTATGCGTGGATAGGTAGGAAATAAACTTATTACCCATAAAATATGATTTTATTTCCAAACAATGCTAGACACAGCTATAGATAGATAGATAGAAAATAAGTTTATTAACTGCTGTAATTTTATTTCTCCATCAACATTAGACCATATAGTTATGTGTGGGAAATAAATGTATTACCGGCTATACTTTTATTTCCACACCAACAGTAGGCTATATAGTTATGTGTAGAAAATACATTTCTTACCTGCTAACAACTGTATGCTACATAGCTATTTGTAGATATGTTGTTAATAGGAGAAAATAAGATTTATACAGAAAAACATTTATACGTATGCCGCATAATTTTATTTCCCCATCAACCGCAAGATCCGCCCAGGAAATAATTTTCTGAGGGAAATAAATTTGTACGACACCGGATCCCAACGCTCGGATTCGAGTGCGGGACCTACCTTTACCTTTGCCTTACAATAAATGTATTGCTTCAGGTCAACAGACTAAGGGAGTAGACGAGGTTTCATCGGAGCCACGTATTCTAAATGCATCAACGATTGACGAAACACCAGAGCGCATTCCAGGGATAGAACAGTTTCGACTTGGACGCAGATCGAACTCATGTCGGCGCATCAAGCAAAGAGATCCCAACGCACCGAGCAAAATGTACACCATCACCGTCGCAAGCCCGCTGTTCGTCTATGCAAAAACAATTGACGTAATTGTTCACTTTTCTCTCTGAATACAGAGCAAAATGAGAGGCGGGTAATCCTCTCAAGAATTTCCAGGAGGTGTAGGTGCACCTTCTGGAAAAATGTAGGGGTGCAATGCTCCCCTGGAAAGAGGATGGTCTCTGCCCCCTCTGCGCCCCTGAATCCTGAAAGAAAGGGGGTGCAGAGGGGTGCAGAGTGTGCAGAGGACCTTTTTTGCTTGTCAAGCTTTTTGAGGTAAAATTGAGCGTTGATTACCTTTTTTTGCTTGTCAAGGATATGAAAGAGAAAAATTTAACTTCGGAAAAATCTGCACCCTCTGACCAAAATTCGTTCCAACGGCCCTGCATGCATGTGATACATGCACATATAAGTAGATTTTTCATTCAATTAGAGAGAATAGAGTATTATGAAAAAGCATCAAAATTTCATTAATGTGTTCGGTGGCGATTAACTGAAAATAACTGAAAATAACTGAAAAATAATTAACTGTAACTAAAACTGTAACTGAAAATGACAGTAACTTTAACTGTAACTATAACTGGAAAATAATGTCAGTAACTTTAACTGTAACTGTAGCCTAACTGAAAAATAATCAATAACTGATACAACACTGTTGGCATAGAGACGATCTTATGACTGTTCGCAGAATGATCAGATCGAATTGGCAATAGGTCGATATTTGACATCAGGACTAAGATAGAGTTAAAGAGCAAGATGTATTGTCCAGAAATTGTCTTATTAGCTATTTGCCACTCGGCTTCGACATTTTAAAAAAATACATTGAACTTTTTGTACCAGCGTATAGTCAGAGAATTCAGACCCAGACACCATCTGAAGATTAACCTTGGTAAGCCATCTTGCACTAGGTCATCTCACATTTTAAATTAACTAACATTTTTAAAACAGGGGTTTTAACTCCCAACAGATGCTTCTGACTATATACCAACACATAAGTTACATTTTAAATTGGTTCTTTGTTATAAAGGTATACTGTGAGATGGGATTGAATGGAGGCGGATACACTTTTCTAACTCCTGAATCTGTTCTCCAACTTCATCCCTCAGACCTTCTGTCCCTGTTCACTGACAGAACAAGTTTTCTTCTGAGAGTTAGAAAGACAGATGGAACTCAACCATACGCCGTTCTCAACCAACTGCCTCAATATGCGTATGTGTGCATTTAATGCGATTTTAAAATGGTGTTTGAATCTAAAACTGTATTTAGCACTAATTTAAATTCAAATTAAAGTCGAAAATGACTGTTTCGATAGCATAGAGCGTCAGTTCTAAACTGAGATAGACTCTCTACCCGGGTTCAATTCTTCGGGGACGGAATTTTATTTTTCGGGCAGTGACTTATCCGCCGACATGAAATGGGAAGTAAAAATGTTCTGTGCAGCCTTTCAACTTTGCTACGCTTTGACTTTGACTTTGACTTTGTTAGGGACGTCAGACAGAATAGCTATAACCTGGTGAACGCAGTTGTCTAGCAAGAGGAAATCGCTTTGATAAAATCGTGACAGAGCAGCTGCTCAAAACGATAACAACTCAATGAAACTCCTGACTGGAAACGGTTAGAAATGAACATGACAACAATGGCCTGACGGAAAAGTGACCGCAGTAAAACATTTGATGAGAATGTGCAGAAGAGAAGGAGTTGACTTCATCGACGTCAACGTTAACGCACAGAGGTCGGAATATCTTGCCAGGAATGGGCTTCATCTCAATTGGATGGGCGCAGACATGGTAGCACGGTGGATTTTTCACGCAGTGAAGTCTGATTGCCTGTCTAGGCGTTTAAACGGAGGGCAAAGGCAGTTAGAGCAGGAAGCAGCAGTAGAAGTTCTAGCAGAAGTAGGAGAGATTTTAGTAGTAGAAAACGTTTAAAGATTCAAATCAGTAATGGGTATCATCACATCAAATGCACCGACATTGACATTTTGACAAAAAGCTTTAAAAATTGTCAGCATTGATGCTATCGTTATCGTAATGTTTAACCTTACGTCAAAGCAACCAAATTATTGTTATTGTTATTGCGTATCCGCAGTGGCGGCTCTAGGATTTGGCAAGTGGGGGGCCGTTGGGGGGGCAACTTCTAATCATGGGGGCCAACCATTTGTTGTTTAATGTATGTAGTATTAAGTATAGGGTCCCAACTGGGGGGCCACTGGGGGGCCAGGCTCTCAATAGGGGGGCACGGGCCCCCCTGGCTCCCCCGGTGGAGCCGCCACTGCGTATCCGGCGAATTCTTTATCACTCTCGTGACATTGTTATAGTCAAGATCAGATCAGTGTTGTACACAGGCCTATTAGGAAGGGAGATTCCGCTCCACAAACCTCAAAATTCCCCACTCCCAAACCGCAGCAATATTTTTTGCATTGAACTGTGCCTCTTCCCCTCCGGCCAAGTCAATTTCCCCCCGCCCCTCCAGAGGCCTGGAGTCTGGATAAAACACTGGTCAAGATGTTTCCGAATGTCACTTTTAGACACGTTCCACTGAAATTGAATCTAAGCGATTGGAGTGATTATCAAATTCCGTTCAACGCCCAGGGTCAGTATCTCAATACACCATACGTGTATTTCGGGTTCATGCCATATGCGTATCCGGCGAACAACAGAGTCCAAGGTCTGCTCGTCAATGGATTCAACAATAACTTTACCAACGTAGAGAGTACCTTCAACGGTCAATTCACTCTTTTCCCGAACTTCCTTGAATTAAATCCGTCTGTGTACGATGTGCCAAGTGCCTTCTGCGATAGGATATTCGCTAATCTGCGTCCGATTCCGTCGGGTCGTGTGATGCCACCTGAGATCTTCATGTTTGGCGAGACTCACTGGGGAGGAACTTGTGCTTCAAACAGACAAATACAATTCCTGGCGTTTTGTCATTTGCCATCGGCTTCAGATAAAGAAACGACTCTTATGGAACCATCACGAGACAAGAAACTTTTATGCTTACTAACACTTAGAATAGAATTTTGTTTGCTTTAACAAACTTAGAATTGCTACCAGTGATTTCAAAGACATTTTTGCAAAGTATAGCTGATTTGTACTCGTGGTCGGTCGGTGAATTAAAATTTTGGTTTGCTATTGATCCAACTGCTTTGAAAAGTTGTACATTTGATTTCGGTGTCACTGCAGTTAAGGAACTGTGCGTGAAGTATAAGGATTTGTTAGGACTGAAAAATGACGACTTGATTATTGAACAGTACAATAACTTCAAATTTTTAATGAGTGAAAAACTGGTCAGACACCATTACTTCACTGCCTGATTATAGCTGCATCGCTTTAAATGACGAACAGTTTAATTTGATTGCACTGCTCGTTGATATTTGTTGTACTTTTCGAGCTTCCAGTGCTGACTGTGAGCGAGGATTTAGTCCTATGAATGACATTAAAGTTAAAGACGCACCTATTCAACATCTCGTTTCCACGTTTATTGTAAAGTACCCTTGACTTTGGCCCTTGCTATGTTACGGCGCTATATAAATTGTCATGAACAATAACAATAACAATAACAATAACTTACTGGTAAATTGACATGATTACAATTGCTCATAAAGGAAAGACTTGCTTTGTGTTTAATAAATCTCATGTTCAATGTATATATCCTAAATGCATGTTGCCGCAAAATTTCTATGCTGATTGTATTCTGTATCCTATAGACCAAAGTTTAAAATATATCTGTCTGATATGTTATTCACAAATTTATGCAGTCAAATAGGTGTCTCTGAATTAGCAAATAAATCAGTGATTAGAAAGAAACCAATGCGACAACTAGTATTTGACTTATCCGTAAAAAAGTTACTCCACAATCCACATATTAGTATCTGACACACTTTTGTCGCACCATAATTCAGATCCACCACCGTCTTCCCAACCCATAAAATCTGTGAGCCTTATGTATTGAAACGGTAGGGGGTTAACGCCCCCTTACACCCCAGGATGGCGAAAGCGTCGTCGTGGTTCGGCCTCGGGCCCTAAAAGGTCGAGGACTTCGAGTTCCACTGTACGTCGTCGATTTATATGAGCGAACGCTAACACGAGTGTAGATTTTCAGTATCGCTTATTATTATTTCAAATTCACTTCAAATTCACCTTAATATAAAACATTACAACCCAAACAGACTAAGTAGAACAAGCAAATCCAGCAAACCTACGGCCAAAAGAGCCCACCGCCCAAAATGCTCCCGGCGACGAAGGGAGAGCTTCCGTCCGGCGGCCCTATTTATATTGGGCCGCCAGCGCCTCTAGCGGTCAGTATCCGGGGAACTGTGCCCCCTAGCGGCGAATATCGCTTCACAGCCTTCCTCCCTCAAGAGTCGTATCCCCACGACGATAATATAATATATGTAATATCAGGACCCGAGGGGGAATGGGGGTTGCTCTAAAAATGCATATGTTAAACTTCAAATTCTGTTCAACGTTCAGTGAATGAAAAAAAATGTCGCTTAAAATGCGCTGGCTAAATATCATTAGCGGACAATCAAAGATAAACTATCAAAGATCATCAACTCAAATCAATCGACAATCAAAGATAAACTGAATCTAAACGAAGCATAATATAAACAGAAGTTTCAATCGTTGCAAAATACAGTGGGACCAGCAGCAATAATTGAGTTCATTTCAGGCCGCACGAAGGAGACGTCTGTCTCTGTTTGGAGCAACAGAGTCCGTAGGCCTAACCGTCTGAGCCTTTGACGCCGCGCTTGGCGCCGGGGTTACGACCCAGGGAGGCGCGGATGAATAGACGCGAATAACGTTCACGGCGGCGGCGTCGACGGCCGCAGACATGGTGGTGGGCCGTGGAAGATGTGATGGTGAGTGGGGTAGTCGACCCGTCCGTTCCTTGAGTGTTAAGTGTCCGTCTCCTCGCCAGTATGACGTCGAAAGAGGCGTAGAGTAAACGCCGACGAAATAGACCCCTAGCCGTTCAAGCTGGCGTGGGTTGTGAAAGGCGTCGGTAGGAGGAGACATTTGAGCGAACTGTATGTGGCTCTACCCCCAGGTCTCGCGTATTGGCGACGATCGTCGGGGATGGTGACGTCAGGAATCGATGGCCGCCCCTTGTAGAGCGACCTCAAGCGGCCAAAGCACCGCCCGGAAGTTCGAGTCGTTCATGCGGCGTCATAGATCGTCAGCCGCCATGTTTCTCAGGCGGTTTCAGCGGCTCAAACGCCGCTCCTGATTCGCGCGCCCAAGTGACGTCAGTGGTCGATATTTCTCCAGTGGCCAACAGTTTAAAGGGTCGCCTCTGGTACCAGTGGAAAGGTTTTGACCCGTCTGTCCCTCGTATACTTATGATCCGCTGTCAACCCAGTGCACCAGGATGGCGTTAGAACTGGAGGCACGTGGTTCGGCTTTCTTATAGGTCGAAAACACGTTCACCGTCAAACCATTCAACGAGCGTCCTCCAAATGAGAAACATTATTTATTATTCGAATACATCAACGACAAAAGTTAAGCATACAATGTAACGTAAGGAAAGAATTATTACAGACCTTGTCGGAACATGTCTTCTGTTAACCCTATATAACAGGGGTGCACAACCACTGGCCCGCGGGCCAAATCCGGCCTGCCGAAGGGTTTTTTCTGGCCGCGGACAATTCGAACAACACAGAAAACCGGCCCGCCAAAGGGTTCTGTCCGGCCCTTCGGTACAGTTTCGAATAACAGAAAACTGGCCGAGAACAGTAATTTTGGCGTTTGGTATCTGCTGACTGACCTATTCATATATGTTGGGCTACTTACAAATGTGTGACCTATAACAACGTGACACAGAGACGGGCGATAATAAACTACTTCGATAACTGGTCACTGCAGAAGTCTAGAATGTCTAAATTCGAGTCTAAAAACGTAAGACTGATGCAGAACAGCGACATTTAAGTGATGAATGATATTCTGTGAGTATCGATCAGTCGGAGGTCAATGACCTTCAGTGTTCATCTGAACTGAAATTGGCTTTCAAGGAAAAAACATTTTAACATTTTTCAAAATTCTTTGTCCTAACAAGTTTGAAAAAATTAAGGACTTGGCATTACAGTTGTTTTCAATGTTGGAAGAATACACATTCATGTGAGCAGACATTCTCAATTATGAACCTCAATAAGAATAAGTTGAGGTCAAACTTGACTGATAGCAAACTCACAAACATTTTTAAGATTGCTAAACTGAATTGGAACCAGACATTGATAAAGTGGTTAAACATTCAGTCACAGCAATCTCACTAGAATTAGATTGTGCAGACTGAGGAATTTACTGTCTGTGTTATAAAAAGTAGTAAGTAAAAAAACTGGTGTTTTATGAAGCATTAGTTCATTATAGCATTTATTACAGTTAATTTTTGCTTGATTTGCTGATTTATATAAATTTTATGGTTAATACAATATATTTTATATAAAACATGCATTTTCGAGATTCCGGCCCGCAAGTACTCTGGGAATGTTAAATTTGGCCCGAGGCCTAAAAAGGTTGTGCACCCCTGCTATATAAGTACGATACAAACTAGATCTATACGAATGACACTCTTAAACCGAATCCTCGGCCGAGTAAAGTTACGAATATCCGTTGGTAGCTCTTAGACTTCCCAGTAAGTTCAACCTTTCTCTACATCCGTCGCTCGGCCTCTCCGCGGGTTTGCAAGACCCTCTTCCTTCGTTTAAGTCCCAGAGAACAAGACCGAGTTCCGGCGCGTGGTCGCTTATAAATCCTTTCACTGGCGCCCCTAGCGGCCAGTGTTCGAAGGAGGCTGCGCTCCCAGCGACTGATGCCGTCTCAGTATATCTGAAATCTCGCATATATCTAGCATTTCTAATCACAGTCAGCGTCTCCGTCATTCCACTGTTCAGCCATGATTGCCATTCAAAATGACAAAATCTATGCTTAGGTTTATTGATTCGAATACAATTGAAAATATTGAGAATCTAAAAAAAATAAAAATTCATTCAAAAACTTTAATAAATAGATGTTGTATTTAGTTGTTATCTAATATAATAATAATTTCCCAAATCTGTTTGTATGTTTGAGAGTCACGCTACACAGCAGATGTTGTACGACATCGGGGACGTCTGAATCTAGTACATGACGGACATACCTTTTCTTGTGCTGTTTTGATATAAATAAAAAAATCGCCAAAATTCACCTGGTCTATTCGGATTAAAATTAGATTGTACAGAAACACATCTAAGCCTAAAACACCGAATTTAAGTACATCTGATAATCTGTCGGACGGTTTGACATCTAGACAGGGCAGCTAATTGTGTTTCTCATTGAGTACTCGGATTGTATGTCCACCAAGAACTAGTTTTTGTACTTTTCCATTCACAATTTCAATTGTACTGCATTTAAGTGCATGCAATGCAGCATTGAATATAAGGCATTCACAAAATTCCTGTGAACTTCTTTTGTGGCGCTTCTGTTGCAGTGTAAATGTTATCTGTCTCGAACGGAAGATGTTTCAAGAAGTATATTTTAGTAAAAGTTGTCAGAAGAGGGATGAAACTGCTCCAATGGTATCGATGAATCTTGAAAGCCATCAAAAGTGATGATCAGAGCAGAGCAAGAGCGAATGTGACATCGCTGAGAGATGTTGAGAAGGTATTGCATGACACCGATTTGAAACACTGTAATTACTTTAATGCACTGCGACACTCGGGACTGTAGATCGTTATCTTCGATGTCAATTTAAAATGACTGCGTGAGCCGGGAGTCGAACCCGGGTCAATTGCTTGGAAGGCAACTATGCTACCGCTATACCACTCACGCTCTACCCTTGGCAATCGTCAAGACAGACTCTATTGTTGACTTTCACAGGTGACTCGTGACCAAGTCGGTTATGCTTCAGCAACATCAAATGAAAATCATGATTGTTTAACTCACCTGATGAAGTATCAGTGTTATGCTTATGCCTTTAATATTTTAATATGCTTAGTCTAACTTCGAACGATCGACATAAAGGATATTTTGCGAAAAGCTGGTATTAATACAGATAATATAAATGTTCCTCTTGCAATCATTAGCAAAGAAATATGCGATTAAAAAGAAGTTAGAACGGTTACTAGCATAGACCTATCCTATCCACAATCAACATATGAGCAGCAGAATAGGCTATCTTGTGCCGCACCATAATTTGGTTCCACCACCGTCTGCACCACCCATTGAATCTGTGACCCAGAAGCAAATACGAAATCAGCGTCTCCGTCATCCCAATGTTCAGTCGCGATTGTCTTTCAAAATCACAAAATGTATTGGTCTGAATACATTGCAAATACTCAGATTTTTAAGAAAATACAATTTTCATTCGAAAAACTTTAATAAATGAATGTTATATTTAGTTGTAGTAATTTAATAAATGACAAATGCAGTTCCAAAAACGGCGAAATCAAATTGGAAATATCACCTTATGTCATCAGGCTAAAGTGGTCAGGTCTTTCATATTTTTGAAAGATAATTTGTCCAGTTTCTCAGAAACTGCCTTCTGGCAATAATCGTCAAGAAATTTCATATTGTGAACTGCTATTTGATATCTGTTTTCAAGTTTTAAATGCTGAAGTAACAATTTTACCCTCAGACGAAAATGACTACGTTTCTTTTGAGATCTCGTTAGCCGATGACCTAAACCATTGCTCGAAAAAGAAAATCAGCCGGAATTTGCCAATAAATCAAATCGTCAGAAATGTTTTGATTCAAACGAGACAGGTGTCTGTCCGGAACAGTTTCTGTGTGTTTGCAAATAAATGCAGATACTGTTCGTTCGTCTACGCTGAAGAAATTCAATTTGATTCTGAACAGGTTCCGCGTTTTCTAACGTTGAAAGAAATAAATCAAATTCTAATACTGAAGCATCACGTCCACAATACAATGCGGCGAGCAGAAATTTATTTTGCGTCAAAATCAAATGTGAATTGGCGAATTAAATAACTTGATCAGACCGATACTCACTACTCAGAAATGGAATTCAAATCATTTGCCAATAATTAAAGTGAAACACATAGAAACAGATAATTAATTGATAAATTGGCTAATTACAATTATTAGAAATTGAATTTTCCATCACACAATAAGATGGCGGTTGGTTTAGTTCTAAGAAAATTGTACTAAAGACCTTAGTTTTAGAATCACTCTTTTCAGCAACACAAGATTCACTTGAAAAAATTATTTGACTCCAATTACTTTGAGCCAAAGCACGATAAAATTCATTTAAAGAAAAAATGACAATTTGATCTTGAATATTCAAATTGTGATCTTCAGCAAGGATATTTTTACACCCCTAACATCCTCCAACACCCACCAATTTAAGACCGACACCCTTCAAAACCCCCAAATCTGAGTCTGGAATGCCCTTTTTTGCTTGTCACACTTTTAGTCATGAAACTCCCAAAAGATACCGGAACACACCCTTCCCAAATTGATAATTCTAGAAATAACCCTGTTCTTCTGACAAACAGAAGTTTCAATAAATCAGTAGGCTTACTCCATGGTCTTACGAGAGCCCAACGAGACAATGCGACATGCGAATTAGCGTATGTCTCGCAAAAAGGACCCAACTGCATCAGATTAGACGACTTCTGAATTGTCTTATTAGAGCTAAAATTTCATCTAATTATCAATGCGGATAAAATTTTGATTGTCTGCGAAGGGAACCGGGAACCTGACGTTGCTGCGGTTCGCTTGGCCATCAAACCACTAAACTGTGGCCTCCTTACAGAAATGTTTATCCATAGTCCCCATTGTCCCTGATCACAGTGGAGGGCTGCTCTGCCGTTGAAGAATTGCTACACAATAAAACTGCAGAACACTCTTTCGCAATGTGCAGTAGCCATGTCGTGTAGAATGGAATGCAACCCATTTATTTTTAACGACAGGAATGCTGTGCCTGTCCGTGCTGTCTCTTGAAAGATAGCCTACTTGATGATAGTCAGCCTATTTACAAACAGCCAACATAGACTTGCTTTTGTCTACGGTCAGAGAACCAGCCCATTTATTTCTGATGACTAGAAGGTTTGTACCAATTCGGGATGTCTCTTGAAATATAGACTAATGCACATTTATAAATAGATAGTAGGAACTTACGTTGGGATAAGGTCAGAGAAGTAGACGAAAGCTCGGATTTTATGTAGGCCTACTGCGCTTCTGCCAATCGCCATATGATTAGGCTTTAAATAGTAAAAAAATCAACAGCATCAATTAAAATAACTCATTGATGTCCTAGCTATTCGGAGTATAGGTGATAAATCACAACTGCAAAAATTCTGAATAATGCACGAAAAGAAAGATAGCTGCCTTTTCTCACCGACATGGTAATTTGATTCTTGCCAACGGAGTCTCGATTAAATCAAAGAATGGTTGATGTAGACCTATGTGAAATCTAGCTTTAAAAGCTGCATCGCTTTCAAAATGTTATTTTCCTACTTCTATAATCAAAAGCCTAGTAGTGCCTAATCGTTAACAATTTAAGAATAGCATTGCACGACAGAGTGGCATGAGCATGATTAATAATCTTCATCAGTGGCGTGGCCAGGATTTCCGGAAGAGGGGTTTTGGCTTTTGGCTTTTACCGTGACCAACTTTGGAAAAATCTCGACAAGCAAAAAACCTTATCACCTCTACATTTTCCTGACAAGCTAAAAATGGTTCTCGCCTCTTTAATCGTTAAATTTTTAGCCAAGGTGCTTTGACCCCTAAAGTCGTATCAAAAATTTAATAATACATAGATACTCATTCAAAATATTTTGTTTTCGACAGCGAATGAAGGCTTAACACCCAACCCCCTTGGCTACACCACTAACCTTCATTTCCAGTGGCGTAGCGTGAGGAGCCATGGGCGGCCGCTCTGGGCACAATTTGTGTTGGGATGGTGCAAAATTCCAACTGATAAAATAAAAAGTGCGAGTAATAGCCTAATAAAATAATATAAAATAGGCTGATATATGCAACCGATATGTAACTGACAAAGAAAGTGGTTGTAAATGCTATGCGTGTATTTCTGAATCTATCATTTTACCAATGGAATGTGAAAATATGATCGATACGAGTGAGGGTCCTTTTTGGTTTGTTATGACTTTTTGGGAGAAAAGGAAAAGCTGGAGGCACAAATCCCTCATTTCTTCTGCAGGAAATTGCACCATCAACTTTTTTGCCAGCAATAACGTAAACACATGCGTCGCATTTAACCGAAAGGATTGTTGTATCACACGCATAAACGCACACACACATCGTTTCGAAAAGTGATTACAACAAACTCGCCATTACAAAAATAGTGTTGTTAGGCCTACTATTAATTACCAGTGGCTTAGCGTGGGCGGTGGAGAGACGGGCGCCACGAGCGCAGAATTATAGGCGAATAAATGGGGTTTATTATTGCAATGCGGGAATACGATTCGATCACTTCGATTGCATATTTTGCTTGTCAAGACATTCTGAGGTAAAGTTAGTGGCGCAATCCTTATTTTGCCCCGAGCGCTGGCACTTATGTTACGCCACTGGCTGCATTTAGTAAATCTGTACAAATTCACTTGAGTAAATTTAAAATCCACCTGCTAATCAATTCCATTTAAACCTTAAAATCCAAGTACAGCAACATTTGGTTCATATTAAGTTACAAATAGGCCTACGGAGTCTAACTGATCTGACTGTTTTCGGTCTTCAAATAAGTCCGACCACCATCCCACTGCTCCGTGACCGACTAACATTAACCCTGTTTCTTTGACACGGTACCTATCGGTACTTGTATGGCCAGGTCAGTTAGGTTTTATTCGTTACCTGCTAATATTTGAACTCGGTCACAAACTGTTTGCTGAAGAATGCGCTATGTTGACTTTCATTCAATACACTTCTTAGTAATAGTGGTCTTTGTCCGACATCGTAAACACAAAATAAAATATCCGTGCTATGTTAACAATGCCCATGCATTGCATTCCTGAAAGTGCGCTATAAGAGTCATATTTAATAACCATCGCAATGCTATGGGCATTCGCCACCCTATGTAGCCTATTTTCACAAATTATTCAAGATGGTGAGTTACTTCAGGCAATTCTAGGTACCTCTATTTTGCTCATTTGCGCACATATTGGGATAACGTTTGCAATTTTTGCTACAATAGTTAATAAGACAAGCCTCTTATACCATTATTGCATATTTATTTAGCATAACTGGCACTGAATGTTTGCACTCAGATTCAGATAATCAGCAATAAGAAAACTTGTCTTCTTAAATTTCTATACCTGCTGTAGAAAAATAGCCACATGACTAATTTTTCGCATTTCATATGCTGCAGTTTGGTTTATGCTGTTCATCGCTGCTTTTACTTGTTATCGGTGGATATGTTGACGGCAGGGCGTAGCCAGGAATTTTATTTGTGGGGTACAATGTATTTTGAGGGGGTGGTATAAATCTGAAAAAACTGAAAATCTTAAAAAACACAAAATTTTTTCAGGTAGTCTGATTTGGTGAGTATATATATACCGATATGCCCCCGTCGCTACGCCCTGGTTGACGGATATTAATGTGTAATGCGTGAAAAAATAACTTCATGATATGCATTAGCCATCTTAGAGAGCTTTGAATGTGTAGAACAATCTGTAATTCAAAAGATTGGGATGAATTATATATTGGACAGGAGCAGGGATGTAGCCAAGATTTTAGGTTTGGGGCTGTAGCCCAAGATTCCCTTCCCTCCCTCCCTGACTGAGTCCGCAACGCCATTTGAGCTTGAATGCATTGGGGGCTAGCTTCAGGCTTGGGAGCTTGAGCCCCAAGTCCATGTCTAGCTACGTCCCTGGGCAGAAGCCATAACCGTTTAGTAGTAGGTAAAGGCAAAGGTAGGTCCGTACTCGAGTTCGAGCGTTGGGTTCCGGTGCTTATCTCCGGTCTAGGCAATCAGCGACATGGGTGGTATTAATCCATTAATCTGGGGTAGGTTGCCATTACTTTCCCCAGACCCACGTTTTACCTCGCAGCTTTACGCTGCTCCTCATATTGCCACCGCCCTTTAGCGAGCAAGGCTGAGTCGACCTTAGGGCTCCTGGGGGAATTGAACCCGCGACCTTCTGCTCCATCGTCCAGCGTTGTTACCACTCTTCTAACTTCCCGCCCCTTTAGTAGTAGACATTTGTGAAAAATCTAAGCATTGCGAAGGTTAATAACATTTCAGACTCTAACATTCGATCCGTGATACCTCGTGAATTGAACCATTAATCATCTGCATCACGTGGATTCAATACAAAAGCGTATTCAGAAAAACTGTAACAATGCAAATAGTTTAAATTTTTAGGACAAATTTCATATCTTGGTCTGTATTTTCACGCCCACTGGACTTAGCAGTCCAAAGAGTGAATGGATTAAATTTGAGATATTTCATTCCAGCCCTCAGAGAATAAATCAACTTCATGTCTGCACGACTGCACGTCTGTATAAATATCCATCTGGACCACATGCAACAAATGCAGTTTGATGCTTACCTGCAACAAAGAAGAAGCGATATCGCAAAACAAGATGAAGTGGCTGTTGCTGTTAATCGCTGCTTTTCAGCTCCAACATCTGATCATAGAAGGCGAGTCTAATGTTCTATAATACTGACGCGCTTTTCGGTTATTTCGGCCAATTTGATTAATTTCGATCAATTACCAGCTGGGAACGTGTAATAATGCCATAGAGAACGTTGGCTGGCGATTACACATGTCAGCATATACATTTAAAAAATCAGTCGAAACGCTTCTTTAGCGCCATTATAATGCAGTTAGGAATCAGTCGATGGCAGTTGAATATCGAAGATTTTATACTGACAGAATCTCCAAAGGTGCTGAAGCAAAAGGTTGGTCAATGGTTCAAAATGCGCAGATATCGTCTGCTCATAAGTGGCATCGAGGTTTGTTCTGTACAGATACAGTAGTTGCGAAGAAGAGTCACGTAGTGTGTAAAGAGAGGAGACCAAGACACAAAGCCTTGATGAACAACTCAGTCAAGCGCATCCTCGGATGGACGACCGCTGACTGAATACGGCTTTGAAGACATTGCTTGAATCAGTTCAGTGCAACAACAATATGTCATAAATGTGATTTAACGAAAAAGCATGGAATGTTTAAAAGGTATTAAACAATTCAGAAAAGTCGAAGAAAATCAGGGACGTTACTTTGGCCTGGCCCACGGCAACAGTTATACTATTATGAACATCTATAGAGCTATTTTACTAGAATTCAGCCTACGATAGGCTGCATTAGGCAGAGTAATAGGGAAGAGATAGATAACCTCGAGATGCGTTAAAATTATTCAGATATGAGATAAGTATCTGAGATTGGCCGGTAGTTGTTTAAATTGCAGATATTTAGAAGTGCTTGAATCATGGTAGGCGCAACAGTATCTTGTTCCATCTGCCATAGGCCTAAATGTAATAAACGTTTTTAACGTTTTTTTTTTTTTTCCAACGTTTTTTTCGTTTTTTAAGGTTTTTTTTATTTTTGCCAACGTTTTTTATTATAAAAAACGTAGACAAAATAAAAACACGGATGTTCTTAATCCAGCTGCAAAAATTAGCTTCTCTGTTGGCGCTACATTTATTTACACTTTTCCTTTTCAAAAGCGCTGCATTGTCTATATTGCATTCCTTACATAGTTTCTGAAGCACTAGACGGGTCATTGTCGTCTAATTTCCCCCTCAGGGCAAGGAGGGGCAATTATTGGACACCTGGATAATAGGCTCAGATGGTCCTCCTCAAGCACCTTAAATTGCTGCTTTCATTTGGATGTGTCACCTGCTGCAAATGTCTTCTAGATACTGGACCGTGACTGGACGCGTGAAGCGACGCACGGCATTTAGGCCTATTTATTACATCAAAGAGTGAGCATTATTGAGAAATAGGACCTAAAAATAAAATGATTGTTTTATGTCGTCATTGTTGTGCTAGTGTTTAATTGCATGTTTATAAATATAGTTGCCCTGCGTTAGTAGTCAGCGTATTATTGCCGTTTATTTCATTTCACATTTTGCGCCGCCTATGGTTAATTTTTGAACCCCCGTGAGTGGGTATGGCACAGAAAAACGTCGGTAACGTTTTTTATTCAACGTTTTTAAGCGTTTTTTAATTTCTGCAACGTTTTTTTTACGTTTTTTAACGTGTTTTACTATTTTTCCTACGTTTTTTACATCTATGCCATCTGCAAGTTCCACGCGTATAATCTCAAACAACTGAATCTGCATTTTTGTGGAGTAACGCTCTTCTGAGTGTGGTTTGATCCATTCCGGTGTCTAATTATCTCAAGCGAGTTTACTTGATGTTTAAATGGTAAAAAGAAAGCCTGTTCTTCAGGCCAAGGGCAATCGACTGCACCGACAATTGACGGATGGCCAAGACGTGTAACTCAATCATGCAAACTGATCAAACTACTGGACCCGACGGCGCCGAGCAAAATCTACACCATCAACATTACAAACTCTCGCTTCAGTTTTTTCCCTCCAAAAAGAATTGACGTAACTACACATCTTTCTTTTCTTACTGAATATACGTAAAACTATGCAGTTGTCTAGACTTTTTTTATTTAAATGCAATCAGGGTAAAATACGCAAAACTAAAACATTTAAACCTGTACGATTTGTAATATTATGATCAATGCAGAGTTTTTTCTGAGAGTCGAGAGTTAAAGTCAAATTGGTAATGAGACGACCAATATTTCCTTTGGCATCAGTTTTTCGGCAGAGTCAATACTCAATAGGCAAATTCTCTATTAACCCTTTCAAAGCGTCTCAACGGTGTGGCTGCTCAGTTGTTCCTTAGTTTGAGGCAGAATTTCAATTCATTTGGACTCGGCGAAGGTAGACCGATTGATTGTTTCTTTAGATAGAATAAAACTAGAATGCAATTTCCGAATGAGTTAGTTCAATTTTGTTCCGGAACTAGAGTTGCACGAGACAGCACTTTGTCTTTTATATGCCACTATAGTCGAGCTTAGTTACTGTCAATGCCTTTTTTCCTTAACTTATGCATTGAACTGATAATATAACAGATGATTGTTCTTAAGGTGTATTGTGAGATGGGATTAGACGGGGGCGGCTACACTTTTCTAACTCCAGAAGCTGTCCTTCAACTGCAACCATTCGAACTTCTGTCGCTGTTCACGGACAGAACCAGATTTCTCCTGAGAGTTCGAAAAACAGATGGAACTCAACCATACGCCGTTCTCAAGCAACTGTCTCAATATGCGTAAGTGCGCAACACGAGTTTTTATCACATGATCTAAAGGCTAAAGCTCAGCAATGTATTTACGCCTAGACATTTTCAAACCAAATTCAAACTGCTCCTGGTTCGATGATAGCCGAGAGCGTCAGTTATAGGCAGGGGTGGAATCTATCCGCGTTCATTTTCACGGGTTTGGAATTTCACTTCACGATCATTCGCTTATCCGCAGACATGAAATAGAAGAAGTTACAGGCGTTATCTTCTCATGGTCCATTATACTGTGGCTTCATAGTAAAAAGTAACATAGTAACCAGTAACATAATAACAAGTAGCATAGCAACATTCGCTTAACTGCAGACATGAAATAGAAGAAGTTACGTTATCTGTTTATAGTCTATTATACTTTCTCTTTGTTAGCGTGGCTGCGGCAATACTCATTATAGCCGCTTAATGCAGTTTCATAGTAACAAGAGATCTATACAATAAAGTACATGACTAAGCAGGAAACAAATAAACTAATAAAATCCGGTTGGCTAAAAGTAACAAAGACAGGACAACAGTGGTTTGAGTGTAGCATTATAGTGGCGAAACCAGAATTTCGGAATAGGGGGGCACATCGACATTTTCTGCACAAAAGCTTTTGACGAGCAAAAAAGGTCTCGACGTCTCTAAGATCTTTGAAGTCTCGTGAGTGCTTCTCCATCAAATACTAACCCTACCCCTAAACTACCTACCGGTTTTTGACAAATCTTACCACCAGTTCTGTATCGAATAGGGGTCGGACCCTTCCGTGCCCCCCGTGGGTACGCCAACGGTAGCATTCGAAAACACTAACATATGTCTCGTTTACCGGCACACGGCCACCGAGAACACGCGGGTGGTGTGTGTGTGTGCACATGTGTGATTGTGTATTTGTTTGTGTTTGTGTATGTGTAGTTCTCTTACTTTCTATAGCTTTATTTTCGCTCAAGATGACTACCACCCACTTATCCTAAGACACGTGTGTTTTGGTTCTGGCTTTTCGACTAGAAAGTCTTCCGTGATGAGTTCAGTATAGGCATACAGTTAGGCATCTCTACATTCTCTAACACTGAATTGATATCAATATTGCCGCCTCTCACGGCGCGGCTACTTAATCAATGATACATCTACTCACTCAAAAGCGACGTCATATTTAAGCGGACCATAGCACTAGCTGCACTACTATACAGTGTTCACTACAGCGCTGTCTTAGACTAGCAATACATCTTAACTAGGAATAAGGACCTACATCGGTGCTGCTTTTGAAAGCGCTATAGAAATTAACGAGATATTACTTACTTACTTAACTGAAATGTTCATGCAATCTTCGCTTTCTCTCTATATTATATTTACTTACTTCTCACTGCTAAGTGGGTGAGGCGCTGCGTTGTTCTCGTTCATGAGACACATCTATAACGACTGCGGCGTGGCAGTATCCTACCTAGAACGCCACTTAACTTCCTATTCTCTAGAATCTAGAATCCAAGATGCAGTGCACCGCGGCGTTCTATCTCGGACTGATCTTCTGGCTGGACCTGGCTCTAATGCTATAGAAGTTGATTGATTGATTGAAACATGCCTCAAATGTTGCATACACTTCCTCTCCTCTGCCATAGGGAGTCATTTACTGCCATTTGGCAGTTCGAGATGGTCGTGATGTGAAATCTTCATTCCATTACGCACTGAAATGCTTGCCTTAACCTTAATTACTGCCATTTGGGAGAGAATCGAAGATTTTGTGAATCATTTCTTCATTATCCGGCTTGTTTGCAACACTGACACCACCTTACTTCACATGACTGTCTCTTAGCGCTTTTATTCATAATACAATGCCTTAACTCAACTGCTATGCCACCGAGAACAACCCTGCGTCTCCCAAAGTCAACAGGTTCTCCAATCACAGCCGAACTCCGTATGTCAAACTATTTGTTGATTAAAGCAATTTTTGTTAACCGCTGAACTACCAGGCTATTTCTGCATTAACAATTGAGCTTAATGTCTGTTACTTAGTGGATTTTATTTTTTATTATTTAGACGTGCATTTTCTAGACCTTTTGAATTGGTTTTGAAACTAATGTTTTCAGAGACATTTCGCTGAAACTAGGCCTCAGTGACTACACTGGATATAATGCACCCGTGAACACCTTGTCTGGTCTGGTCGGTCAACCATTTCTGTATTTCGGTTTCTTGCCCAAGGCGTCTGCGACGAACAACAACGTCCAAGGACTGCAAGTGAATGGCTTCGATAACGTGTTCACCAACTGTGATAGAAACCCCAACAGCCAGTTCACTCTCTTCCCCAACTTCCCTGAAGCTACTCCGTCTACTTACAATGTGCCAGGGCCCTTCTGCGATCAGATATTCTCTCACCTGCTCCCGAATCCGTCGGGTCGTGTGATGCCACCTCAAATCTACATGTTTGGCGAAACCCACTGGGGAGGGTGTGGTTGCTACCAGCAAACAAACCAAATTTTTGGTATTTTGTCATTTGCAATCGGCTTCAGATAGGGCCTAAATTAGCTACATCTGTGAAAACATCACAATATAGTAAAACCTATGCCAATTAATGCTTAGATTCAAATGTAGATCGTGCTAACACGCTTAGAATTACTGGAGATGGTTTAAACTCTTAGTTTCTGTATATGATCAGTTGATTTCTAACCCGCTGTATAAATTTAGCAGCCTAATCTAATGAGCCAACACAGCTGTTTACATGAACATTTGAAACAGCAAATCTCTTGAATTATTCGTTAAAATTTTTCAGAGAATCAAATAGCTCAATATCATTATTTTTTTAGCTTGAAATTAAAGAATGTCAATTCAGAATGCATTCACCTTAATCTTGTGTTTGATTGGAACTTTATAGACATTTCAGTAATTGTTGTTATTTCGGTATTTTCGGTCAATATACTGACACCCAGGCCTGAATAACATTTATTTAAAGAGTTTGCGAATCATGTCATTCTAACGCATGGTAGACAACACATTATATAACAATATTATTATTAATACTATTAATGACCATTGTCTGAAAAAGCTCCGACGGTCACACCAATATTGAAGAGGTCTGAAAATATTATGTCTCCGACAGTAACTCCTCGAAGGCATTCAACGTGTCTATCGCAGACATTTGTCACACTTGAAAATGAAATTGTCGTCCTAAACAATAAATTAATATGAGCATTTTTCATTTATATCATAAAACACACATTGTAGACATAAACTTCAAGGTGATATGTTACCCATAGGCGCTCTCCATTAATTAACAACCTTTAGGCAATTTTCAACACTCTCTCTTGTCAAAAACTGTCAAACTTTCAGTGACCCCTAATAAAATTATGCCCAAAAATAGTTACCCCTACAAGTTAATAGTTATATATAATATTTTATACGGCTGACTTTTATGCTGAAACAGAATTATTGAAATTAAAACTCATAAAACTATTTAAATACATTTTTACTCGTTTAATGTATGTTAAAATGACTATAGCACTTTGGATTTTAGCTTCTATCATCTTCCAACAGTGAAGCCAAATGTTCCTCAATTGTTATATTCGGTCCGTTACGGTTTGGTCCCGCCGTTTTGGTCCCGGACTTGTTGGTCCCGCCGATTTGGTCCTGGACGTTTAGGTCCCTTTGCCCTTCCGTGTTTCGGTCCCAAGACTAACCCTAACCCTAACCCTAACCCTAACCTTAACCCTAACCCTAACCCTAACCCTGACCTCTGTAAGCAAATACATACACAATTTTCAGGGGACCGAAACGGACGGGACCGAAACGTCCGGACCAAATCGACCGGGACCAAAACGGCGGGACCAAATCGTCCTGCTCCGTGTTATATTAGAGCGCGTGTGTACCATGGAGGACCAGGGCACCGACTCATTTCCTATTTTTTGAATTTTTTAATTTATTATAAAAAATAAAATTGTTTAGGCCTAAATTTATCTTGACCCCAAAGATGTCCAAGGGTCTATATTTTTAGAACCTAATCCAACCCAACCTATTAAATTTCAACCCATTCCATGCCGATAACAGGTTTACTTGACCCAACCCAAACCACTATGATACATTACAGTTTCTTAAACCATGACGTATTTTCTGACCCAACCCACCCACCATTAATATAGAGAAGTCTGACTCAATCCAACCCAATCCAAACCAACCCAACCCAACCCATGGACATCTCTGCTTGACCCTTCTCCATGTCAATAATTGTCAAACTTCAAACCCCTCCTCTATTTTGTATATACGTAATCAATGGACACTCCATGCCACTACTTTAATATATATATATATATATATATATATATATATATATTATTTTAATATATATATTTATAATATATATATATATATATATATATTGTATATATATTGTATATTAAATAGTGGCACGGAGTATCCATTAATTACGTATATGTGTTCTATAATGTGAATCTGATAGAAAGGACTATGCAAATACCAGGAATCAATTTTCAGCCATATGATGTGAATTCGCCATTAATTTTGAAGCGCCGCCAATTTCCAGTGCTCAGTGCATTTGCAGTCGCCATCAAAAAACCCCATAGGGCATACATTCGATAGTGTAGGCATTTAGTAAGCGAGTCAGTCTTTTCCCAACGCCAGCTACATGTGGCGTTATTGTGAACACAAAAGCAGGCGAGCATCAAACTCATGCTCCGGTGAGGGACAAGTCACGGAAGAAAGTGCTAAAATATTTTTAAAAAATTTGCGGATAGATAAAGTTTTTCAGAAATATCAAATTTCTTCTTAGGTTTACATTAGTTATACCATTGAAATCAAAGATTAAGAAGAAACCTTATACATCATCATCATCATCATCATCATCATCATCATCATCATCATCATCATCATCATCATCATCATCAAAAAGCGCTTGGCCAGCGGGAGCCGTTGCGTCACCCGTAGACCATGACCCCGCTGGATGGCACGTCTCCAGAGAGTTGATGGAATCTCGTGGTCTGGGTACGGATGTGGTCGATCCATCTTTTTCTGGGACGATCAGGACAGCGCTTCCACGATCGGTCAGGTGGACGACCAATGCAGAGTTGTCCATGGGTCGGTTTTCTCAACCCAAACCCAACCCAACCCATCAACTTTCCAACCCAACCCAACCCAAACAAAATTCATGTTTGCTGACCCAAACCAAACCCAACCCATCCATACAAAAACGTGAAAGTACAATCACAATTTTAAAAACATACATACATTCAAGCACATAAATAGTTATTTGCTTATTTCGAGTTGTTATTGCAACACACCGGAAGTTCATCATTCTCATAATTGAGAAACAATGATTGTAGCCTATTAATGCCAGCGTCGCCGTGATGTGATGCATTTAATTCAATGTATGTATGTATGTATGTATGTATGCATGTATGTATGTATGTATGTATGTATTCGAAACAACTTCTATTGTGTCGTAACATACAGACTGATTAGAGAAGCACGTTACGAAGTAATGCGGTCTTCCGTGAATAGGCAACATAGCCCATCGCCGGTAATATGTGATGCGTTCTTCCGTGAATAGGCCCTATAATCGATCGCCAAACTTGGCAGATCCAACCCAAGATGGAATTTCATTCGAAGATTATGACGGCAGTCGTTCGATCTAGTCCGAAAGACGTCGTCTCAACATTCTCGAGCGTGTGTCTAGACTAGACTTCTACCGGCCACGTCGACTGAATGACGGCCAGTCCAAGATGGCGATCAAGAGTAAGACGCTCAACGGCGAACGACCAAAAACGTCTGAAACTACCCGAAAAAAGTAAGGAGGATCATCCAAAACGACGAGGAGTCTGCAATGGTAAGGGATTCCCTCCCAGCTCCTCTCCACTGCAGGGCTGATATTATCTCATATAGGGCCTACGTAGTATTGTAAAGCGCTCTTGTCTCTGGCCATTTTTGCCATGCTTATTGCACTATATAAATTGTCTAGTTAATAATAATAATAATAATAATAATAATAATAATAATAATAATAATAATAATAATAATAATAATAATAATAATAATAATCTCATAACACTATAATGACTACAGTATAGAGTTATCATACGAGTGTCTTTTAAAAGTATTACCTCTCAGATGATGCTCCACATCGCCTGCCATTTTCGCGTTCATATTTAATTCGGACCTCGAACTACCTGAAAATATCTTTCTGCCTTGCGTATTGCCAACTAGTTGTGGCCGGTTTTAAGCAAGTAAACAACAGCCGACTTTGTTTATCCATCAACATGATATAATCGATCTGAATTGTCATGGTTCATTTGGTACAGACTACTGAATTCATTGCCCTTGTGGAATCTAGACTAACGTACATGGCGCATTAGCGCATGCGCAGTCCATATGACAGAATACAAGAATCTATGCATATTATTAGTAGACCAAAACAGACCACGCGGTTAACAGTTACAGACGAGGCTAAAATGTATAGACTCACAAAATCCAACCCAACCCATTAATTTTTCAAAAATCTGGACCCAAACCCAACCCAACCCAACCCATGGGTTAACCCAACCCATGGACAACTCTGGACCGATGGATAGGTCGACCTGGCAGTGGAGGGCTTGATGAACAGGAACTGTCTCTCTAAGGCGGGCTGTATGTCCGAAGATGGCAAGGCGACGACTACTTATAAGTTCACTGAGTGATGGTAACCCAGTCTGGGAGGATATCTCCGCATTGGTAGTGAAGTTGTATCAGCGAGCTCCAAGGATCTGACGTTGGCACCTCATATGGAAGGCATCCAACTTCCTTTTTTTCTTTTTTCCGAGGCGAGTAAGGTCCAGTTCTTTGTTATATACGACTATTATTATATCCATACATTATAATCTAAAATCATCATATTAGAAGATTAATCACTCATACCACACCACAATTCAAACCCACCACCGACTGCCCCACCCATGGAATCTGTCATCTTTAATCTAATCTGAAATCTCGCATACAGTATGTCTAGCATTTCGAGTCGGAATCAGCATCTCCGTCATTACAATGTTCATTCATGATTGTCATTCAAAACTACAAAATATATTGGTTTAAAAGCAATTGCAAATATTCAGAATAGCAGATCTTAAAAGTTTCATAAGAAACCCCTCAAGAAATGCAAGCAATATTTGGTTGCGATAAATGACAAATGCAGTTCGAAAAAGGTGGAAAACAAAATGGAATTATCAATTTTCTGGTATCAGGATAAAGTGGTCAGGTCTCTGAGACTTGTAGACAGATAACTTGTTCAGGCACCATCGACCGCTTTATCATAAGATGTAACTGTCTCGCCAAAGTATATTCCCGGTATAACCTGCAAGTGCATCATTGTTCGCTTTATCATAACATGCAATTGTCTTGTCACATACTGTTAAGCATGCCTGGTAATCATGCAAATAACTGAAACAATAGTTACAACGATATCCGGCAGAGTAGGTGACCTTAGGATATACAAATTCAATTGCTCGAAAAAGAAAATCAGCCACAGTTCTGTAAGAAAGCTTCCAATTGTCAGAAATGTTCGTATTCAAGTAGGTAAAAATGTACACTCCATAAGTTCAGCGCACGTACGGAGAACCGAAGGGTTAGCGAATACAGTTTTACATAGCAACGGCTGAATGAGGGCGATTGCCAGCCTTTCCCTCGCCGCCTTTCCTTCCACCGAGTTAACACCCGATGTACTCATTCACAGCTGAGTCGACTGTGGACACTAGTCACTGCTCCACCGAGAGTAAGTGGCTTTGGGAAATAGGGCCTACAAATTCCATTGCTCGAAAAAGAAAATCAGCCGGAATTCGCCAATAAATCAAATCGTCAGAAATGTTTTCATTCAAACGAGACAGGTGTCTGTCCGGAACAGTTTCACTGTGTTTGCAAATAAATGCATATACGTTCTCGTCTACGCTGAAGAAATTCGATTTGATACTGAACAGATTCCGCGTTTTCGAACATTGAAAGAGATAAATCAAATTCTAATACTGAAGCATCACGCCCACAATCCAATGCGGCGACGAGAAGAAATTTATTTTAAATAGGCCTAAAACGACTTGATTTATAGCAGGAACGTGAACTATTAATGTTCTCAAAAATACATGATATGACGCTGGACTGAGATTGCTTGAAATAAGTTTTCAAATTCACATCCACCTGAAACAAGGCCATTTGCTGAGCAAAACTTTTTCGTATTAGAAATCGCGGTTATAGAACGGAATGGATTTAGCAACAATTGAAAAATCAACAAAACTTTGTGTGATACCGACAACGAGAAAGGATTTTCACCGCTTATAGATTTCGCATCCGCAGTAATTGCAAGTATAGAGTCTTTTCTTCGGTAACAAAAGCATTCAGTAGCTCCAAAGTGAGGTCGATATCCTTATCACTAAAATGGTCAAACATGTTGTTGTTTTTAATGAAATAGTTCGGACATTTTCTCTTTGTGAACCATCGACTTAAAGTACCTTGAGTAATTAAATATCATGTAGTCTATGAATGAGGCGGTTTTTGGTGTAAATACTATAGAGTTATTTTAATTGGCTTAGTAGGCATTACTGCCTGTGGGAAGGCCACTAGGGGCGCTAACGAGGCTTGAACCTCGCTCCGTCAGCCTACCGCTCCAGCGCGTAACACCCTACCATCTTCCGGGACTAAGAAGATTACGAAATTTATAAATAGCTAATCGTGGAGTTTTGCAGAATATGATAATCAAATTAGTTAGTATATTGTAGGGCGTGTAGACCTATCTGCCGAGACTGCCATCAGATGATACTTAATACAATAGTTACTTGTATGCCAGAGGAAAGGGTGAATTAGTGCTGATCGATTTAATCCAACTGTAGTTGTACCCTATTAAGAGAATTGCTACCGTTGATCATTGTCAATAACTTAAGTAACTAAAAAGGTTTTCTGTAGATAGTTGTTTTCACTGGTTTTGAGATTTTAATAATGTAACTACCAGTATGATAGCATAGGCCTACAACAATGTCCGTTTGTGAAATATTAGTCAACCGTGAATCCTCATGTCTCGCCTTCTAATTAAATAGGCCTAGTTATTTAAATATTACTTGTTAGTAAATCCGACGAGTACAAAATAGGCATTACTACTAGACGATTTCAGCTTAAGACACGCCAGTTTCTCATATAGGACCTTTGATTGCTCTCACTGTTCAAATACAAATCTGGCGATGCAAGAATAACAGATCTCGATGAACGCAAGCCTTAAGACTTTTCTCAAAACAGAGAGGCACGAAACAATAATGCGGGCGGATTAGCTTGCTTGAACCAGTTGATTGTATGCTTAATGCTCGTTCATAGCGTTACCACTGCGCGTGAACATCGCGACTGCATTTCCACGAACAATCCCGATATTATATTGCATGGACATTAAGTTGAAGTAGGATGTCTTGCATATTTGTTATTAGTGCTTTTACAGAGATCGGCACATCTCAGACCTGTTTGTGAAATATTGGAATGGAAAATTTCCATGAAATTTCCGATTTAATAATTCAGAGTACAGCATTAGAACAGGTCAACACCTTCCCGTATCTAGGATCCATCATATCAGACGACACTTCAAGCAAAGCCGACATAAGAAGCAGATTGAATAAATGACGTGGGGCGGGAACATCATTAAACAAAATATGGAAATGTCACAACATTCCTGTGAGCACAAAAGTCCGGTTAATGAGATCAATGGTGTGGCCAGTCGCCACATATGGCTGTGAAAGCTGGACAATAATGAAGGAAGATGAACGGCGCATACAGGCATTCGAAATGAAAGGTTTGAGACAAATAATGAGAGTTTCCTGGAAAGCAAAAAAGACGAATGAGTGGGTAATGGATAAAGCAGGAGTTCAAAGAACTCTACTGGAAACAGTAAAGAAAAGAAAACTGAAATACTGGGGACATATTATGCGAACAAAGCAGGAATGTCTGGAGAAGGATATAATGCAGGGCACAATGCCTGGATCACGAAAAAGAGGCAGGCCAAAAAAAAGTGGGAAGACAACATCAAAGAGTGGACAGGACTCACTATCGAGCAGGAGATAAGAAGAGCAAAAAATCGTAACATCTGGAAGATGACAGTTCATAATGCAACCAATCTTCGGAGCGAAGATGGTTGAAGACAAGACAAGACAATGTAGGCCTACCGCCTACATCCTGGTTTCTTGTCGAACGGTCGTCGGACTCCAGCTTCCTAGTGTCCATGTAGCCTATATATGTGAGACCAACTGGCCGACATGTAGCAAATACAGTCTGATTAGCATTCGAAACAAAACAGAAGATATCGAGAAATAAGATGAAGAAGTGGTCTTTGCTGTTCGTCGTTGTGCTCCAGCTCCAACTTCTGATCGTGGGAGGTGAATATAATGTTCTTCAATTCTCGCCGATGTTTCAGTTCGGTTGTACTGTATTTATCTAGATCAATTACCAGCTGTTAACGTGAATTAGTGTCCTAGAGTAGTTCTGCGTTTGCAAATGAGGGAGGATAAAAGACAAATCAAATTAGCAATCGATCATGGACTCTATAGACATCTTGAGCGCCATTATAATACTACAGTTAAGCATCAGTCGATGGTCGCTTAAGATGAATAGACTGGACACAGCGCCCACTCTATGTTCACTATCAATTTAACAAAACTTGGCCGATTGATATAAAAAAATTGCTGTTGGAGACAAGAATAAACTTGTTTCAGATAGATACAAACATTATTTGAAAAAACTTACAATTGACATTCAAATTGTCCACCGAAAGAATTGACACATGATTTAGGACGTCACCGTCACTAATGATCTGCGCCTTTTGGATCGTGGTGTGTAATTCAATAGAAGCAATTAGCGTGAAACAGTATTAAGGGAGATGCTACTACTAGATATTCGCTTTATTTCTGTCGATTGGTCCATCTTCCACCATGATGGTGCCCCGACACATCGTGCTCGTGACACCGTTGAATTCCTGCACAGAGAGACTCCTGTTTTTATACCACCCGAATTGTGGCCACCAAACTCACCAGATTTGAACCCGGTGGACTGGACTGCGTGGGGTATTCTACAGAAAAGGGTCTACCGGTCACGAATTTTCAATCTAAAAGAAGTGACGCAGAGATTGGTGACTGGTAAGTGAGTGACTGGGCGAAGTTCTATCACACAGGGCCTGCCCTAAGAAAAATTTATCGCTGCACTAAACTCAGACAATTTGTGGACTTCTACGCGAAAAACAAACAAAAAGGGTCATCCCGAAAATTTATTACTGCACAAAGCACAGAAACTTGCATTTTACCACAGCACATTTTCATTTTATCGCTGCAAATACCAGAAACCTATTTTCAGTCATATGATGGAAATTCGCCATTAATTTTGAAGAGCCGCCAATTTCCAGTGCTCAGTGCATTTGCAATCGCCATCAAAAGACCCGTAGGACATGCATTCGAAAGCGTAGGAATTTTCTAAGCGAGTCAGTCTTTTCCCATCGCCAGCTACATGTGGAGTTATTGTGAACACAAAACCAGTCAAGCATCAAACTCATGCAATGACAAGTCACGGAACAAAGTGCTATAATATAAAATATAATTGCGGATAGCAAACATTTTTCAAGAAATATCAATTGTCTTCTTACATTAGTTAGCATTGAAATCGGCGATTAAGAAAAAAAAACTTATACGGCTACCAGCATATCCATACAAATATAATCTACAATCATCATGTTAGAAAATTAATCACTCGTGCCACACCACAATTCAATCACACCACCGTCTCCCCCACCCATGGAAAACTCGAATTTACAGGTAGTATGTCTAGCATTTCCAGTCGCAGTCAGCATCTCCATCATTCCAATGTTCATTCATGATTGTCATTGAAAATGATAAAATATATTGGTTTGAAAGCAATTGCAAATATTCAGAATAGAAAAAAATAAACTTTTTAAAAGAAACCTTTCAAGAAATGCAAGAAATATTTGGCTGACAAATGCCGTTCGAGAAAGGCGGATAAACAAAATGGAATTATCAATTTTCTGGTATTAGGATAAAGTGGTCAGGTCTCTGAGATTGGTAGACAGATAACCTGCTCAGTTTCTCAGAAGCTGCCTTCTGACAATAATCTTCAAGAAATTTCTTATTGTGAACTGCTATTTGCAATAGGTTTTCAAATTCTAAATGCTGCAGTAACAGTTTTACACACAGGCGAAAATATTCACCTTTCTTTTGAGACTCGTTAGCAGATGACCTAAACTTCAGAAGGCTTTGAGATTTGATGTACGTGACAAATGAGATCGGGGACAGTAGCAATGTCAAATTGGAACATGATTCAGCAGTTTCGTGTTTAGCCAAATAATTATGCAACAGCAAAAATCCAAATGATGCTTTCAGATATTTGTCGAAGATGGCGGACCATTTGCTCGACAAGATTACTGAGCATAGCATATCGCAGTGATAACCAGCAAAGGCAATATTGTTCGATTTGTCATAAAATGCAATTGTCTCGTCACATACAGATAAACATGCTTGGTAATCATGCAAATAACTGAAATAATAGTTACAACGATATGCGGCAATGACAAAGTAGGTGGCCTTGGGATATACAAATTCAATTGCTCGAATAAGAAAATCAGCCGCAGTTCTGTAAGAAAGCTTCCAATTGTCAGAAATGTTCTCATTCGAATCACAATCGCAAAAGTTTCTCTGTGTTTGTCACGCAAGTAAAGACATAATCGATCTCCTCTACGCTGAAGAAATTCAATTTGCTTCTGAACAGGTTCCGCGTTTTCGAACATCGAAAGAGATAAATCAAATTTTATTACTGAAGCATCACCCTGAAAATCTGATTCGGCGAGAAGAAATTTATTTTCGATAAAACGATTTCTTGTCTGGCAGGAACGGGAACTGTTAATATCTTCAAATTGCATAATTTCACGCTGGGCTGAGATTGCTTGAAATAAGTTTTCAAATTCATAACCACCAGAAACAAGGCTATTTGCTGTGCAAAACTTTTTCGAAGTAGAAACGTCAGTTATAAAGTGGAATTGATTTAAATATAATTGGCAGGTTAACAAAACGTTGCTGGATACCAACAACGAGAAAAGATTTGGACCGTTTATAAATTTCTCATCTGCAAAAATAGCGAGTAGAGTCTTTTCTTCGGTAACAAAAGCATTCAGTAGCTCCAAAGTGAGGTCGATATCCTTATCACTAAAATGATCAAACATGTTGTTGTTTCTGATGAAATAGTTCGGACATTTTCTCTTTGCCAACCATCGACTTAAAACAAGCAACAATTCTCTGACTAAATCGTCGTTGGGGCGATTGGTCCAAAAGTCAGGCGACTTCTTTTCACACGACCACAGCATTAAAGTCTTCATTGTATAGGAACAGATGACACTTTCGCAATTTCTGTTCAAACACTGCTTAGTCATCTCATTTTTTACTTTTCTCAAAATATGATAAATGTATTTTTGATGGTCAGACCAATTTTTAACAAGCAAAATCTCAGCAGAAGAAAACGAAATTCTGAACATCGATGTGTCTTTTGGTGTTTTGCGATGAGACTTTACAAACGAAGTGACATCCTCTTCTAACGACCTTTTCAATGAGATCCTGCGTCGGCCAGTGCTTCCTTCTACGGGTGATCCACTCGTTGGCTTCGTCTGGCCAGACAGGACAGGGAATGGCAGTCACGAAATCAAGCGTAAGACCTTTGTCATCCATCTTGTGCATCAAGTCAAGTTCTTGATCCGTTGGAAATTTGATTACTTTGAAATCTTGCAAAATACAACGTTGTTGCTGGTCCGTTACAATCTTCCGTCTCTGGTATATTGCGTCTGTTTAGATACACGCGCGATGTTGAATCGCACCGCAATCGAACGAAACCAGGATGTATGTTGCTTGAGTCAAATCGAAAAAACGACCACGAAATTTCTCTGGGACAATGGCATCATCCGGGATGGCGCACAATTGATAAGTAATGTGCATGTAGTCCAAATCCGTTACTTTTGATAAAAAGTAGGCAATTGGCAATTCTTCGACGCTTCCAGAATGAAAGAACGGTCGCATTGCCTTCTTCTCCAACTGCTGCTCAAGAAAAATTTCAAATTCTTTTCGACTGTCCATCTGCAGAGACACAGGATGAACTATTTCAGATAAAAAGAAACGTGTTGCATTTCACGGTGGAAATATACATGCTGTTTCCGGCATATCTCTTCAACCTGTTGGTCAATATATATAGCGCCTTATTCGATAAATTAAACATTTGACGGAAAATCAAAAAATCATTTTGATCAGGCTACAGACCGGTTTAGGAGGCGGGACGGACTCTAGGCACATTTTGGACTTTAGAGTCTATAATACCTGTAGGCACGATGGACTCTGGAGTACATAATACCTATGTATGATGTACTCTAGAGTACAACATCCACAAACACGATAGTAGGAGGCAGCATGGACTCTTAAAAGAATTTCATACTCTTGATTCAGAGATACCTGTAGGCACGGTGGACTCTAGATTGCAAGCAAGTTAATTTGACACTGTATTCTAGAATCTACAAAGCGAACTGGTATTATGGACTTTATAGTAATTATTATTATTATTATTATTATTATTATTATTATTATTATTATTATTATCGTCGTCATCATCATCACCACTATAAAGAAAGATCAATCATGCCAGAAACTGTTCCAATTTAAGGAGTGTGACAATTATTGTAGATGAAGTCATATGAAGATCAAATTTGAACATTGAGCTTTGAAAGTTGTAAATATCACAGCTTACACTGTACAGTGAACTTATAATTTAAGAATTTTGATAGCCATTTAAGAATTGTAAACAACTGGTGTCATCGCTGTTCCCATTACAATTCCTGTGATCAGTGAATAATCTTGGGTGCTCACAGCAGTGGAACATTGATTTTAGTATGTTATACACCACAATTTAATCACGTGACAAGCATGTTGAATAGGATAAATTCTTATGCATCTACATTAACTTTTACCCTGTGACCATACGTTAAATGTAAAGCTTCTAACACGCTGTAAAACGGAAAGGGTCAACCTGAAGTTCGTCATAACAAAGAATAAAATTAAAACCGGAGACAGCTGGACCACTGTGCATCCCATACTTTTGGAAATACAAATTTTAAAAGAGTACATTGTACCTAGGTATGATGTACACTCGAGTACATTGTACCTGGGGTGATGTACCCTAGAGTACTTTGTACCTAGGTATGATCGGTTATATATATATAGATCGGTTTCCGGTAGATTTCGGGTTACCGGCGCGTGTTTGCGTGTCGTGGATTATGTCGCCGATCTCGCCAGGATTCCACGTTCTTCGTTTGGTTTCGTGCCAAATGAGAGGATTTAGTTCTTGCTCGTCGGTTTTCGAGGAGTGTACTCGGTCCTCTGTATTTTTCCGACGGTTTCTGGACGTTTTCGTCGGTCGTTATTGTCAAGCCAAGTCCGCCATCTTGTTTGCCACAATGGCTGACATCGCCAGTGCGTGTTTGCGCGTCTGGAATGTCACCCTTCTTGGCAATTGCTTGACTCGATCGACTGTTGCTCCAGTCTTCGCCGGAATTTTCCGTCTTCGTTGGATCTGATGAGATCGGTGACGGGAACCTACTCGGTGGCTGATTATTCTTCGGAAGACCGCCATTTGGGAATTCAACGCTGGACTTTTCCACGTCGCGAATTCCGTCTACTATCTAGCGGACTATCAACATCTTTCTTCCGTCATTCATTGGCGTCTCTGCGCGGTGAACATCCTGTGGAAGGTCGCTCTCTTAGTTTCGTTTTCGTCACGACGGCGAACTCCCTTTCACCATCCGGGACATTAAAGATCATCTTCCGATCCGCAGAGGCGTCAACGCTGTGAACAGTGCTTCTGACTTTGGCTTGGCCATGTCGACCTAACCGCAGCGGAGCGCTATGGTCTTTTTCATATCAAGAGGCGCTATATAAGAACGCTATCAATCAATCAATGATGTACCTAGAGTACAGTGTACCTAGGAATGAAGTACTCTAGAGTACATTGACCTAGTTATGAAGTACAGTAGTGTTGGTTGTACCTAAGTATGATGTAATCTGGAGCATGTTGTACCTAAGTATGAAGTACCTAGAGTACGTTGTACCTAGATATGATGTGTTCTAGAGTAGTTGTACCTAAGTATGAAGTACGGTACCTAGAGTACGTTGTATATAGGTATTATGTACTCTAGAGTACGCTGTTACGGATTCCGTTGGCTCATCTCAATCTGAAACGATTTTGATATTTTGATTCACGATTAACAGACATTGCTAATATTGTTTTATTGGAAATTGTATTTAGTATTGCTAGCGGTAATGCAGTGACATTTTGTCTTCTTTGAAAATCGACATTGGAGTGTTTTGAAATTCGACTTTTAGCGTTTATGAACATCAGAGGCTTTGTCATGTATTACTTTGCTCATTGTTGGTCGTAATTTCACTTCCTTGTCTTCTTTTTGGAATTGATGCCACGCTACAAAAAGTGACTAGGCTAACTCTTCTGGTTTCTAATAATAGACCTAAATCTAGATCATTTAGCAAAGCTCCAATTGCTAATCTGTCGTTGCTAATTCTAAAAGGAAGTACCCTGGACACGATTCTGGCCCTGATTAACCAACTTCCTCAATATTAATTCAAATTTTAGTTCTTTGTTGTGTCAAGTAATTCTAGTGCAACTTTGTATTTACCAACAATTTGCTCTAGGAATAGAATATTGAGTACTCTAATTCTTACGGCAATGTAATTTTTGTGTCGATTAATTATTTTTATGATATGGAGTTATAAACTCTAAGACAGCTATAACTGCAACAACGGTCCCGGGGAATTACATGAATTAAGTGATTTTGAGTTGATTCCTACACAGACTCATAGATAATTACGAGGAAAAATACGAGGTTAAAAATATATCAACGCAATTGGCCAAATTTGGGTTTCTCTTCAATGGCGTTCATTGGAATAAAATATACCAGAGTTGACTAGCTAAATATTTTATTGTATTATAGTAATTGGCGCCTTTTTGGTAATAATTCAATCCACTAAGTGCTCTGTATTTAGGGTTTATGCAAAACATTTTATTCATGAATAAGCTTAGCTGAAAAGTTAATGATTGTTCAAATATTATAATTAGAAATGTCGTTGTACTTGCGAAAGGCACTTGCTTTAATCTATTCTATTGATTTAAATTTATATAGTGCCATACTTTTAGTACACAGAAGAGCAATTAGTGCTGTTTAAGCAATTGGGTCTAACTTATAAGCATCATTGTCAAAAGAAAACCTGGGCAGTCTCTTTGCATTGATCGAAATCATAGAATATGAGCTACTGTCAAAACCAGTCTATGAAATGTGGCTGTATAAAGGCAAAACTCAGGCCCAGAATTCAAATCAATTCTTTAGTCAGCATCTGATATTTCTGCACTTTATAGCAATTCATAAACATTAGACGCAGATGAAAAATTGAAGTACAGATTACGGATATTAGTTACAAGAAATAGATCAAGAATCTTCTTACCAAAATCTTCAGTAGGTCTACTAATTCAAATATCAGTCTTCGCACCAACTAATTGCGTTCAACTGCAACGACATCATTTGACAAATTGACATTTGAACGCGAGTGCGTGGCGGACATTGGGGCTTGCAATCGCGGTTTAATTGTCGATTGTGTGTCATTGTGTGCGTGAGGGTCTGCGTGCGTGCGTGCCTGCCTGCATCCGTGGCTCACTCAGATTCCTAATGGTTTTGTGACAGCCAATGTACAGTATGAATGTTGCGCCTTTTATTATGGAAATTGAAGATCATTAAGTAAGCTATCACACTGTTATTGCATAGGTTCTATAATACAGAAATGGCAGCAATCTAAGGATAATCTGAAAGAACTTTCCGGGCATATATCTGAATCTAGCACGTAATGCTGTCTGATAAAAATAAAAAGTCGCCAACATTCACATTGTCTGTACAGAAACACTTCTCAGTCTCAAACACCGAATTTCAGGACTTGTGAGAATCAGTCGGGCAGCTAACCATGTTTTTCATTGAGTACTTGGATTGTACATTGCATTCTTGTCCACCGAATATTTTTCTTCTAATTTTCCATTCACAATTTCAATTATATTGCATTTAAGTGCATGCAAACCTAATACGGGAGGTTAGAAGAGTGGTAAAACGATGGACAATGAAGCAGAAGGTCGCGGGTTCAATTCCCGCAGGAGCCCTAAGGTCGACTCAGCCTTACTCTCTAGAGGGTGGTGGTAAACTGAGAAGCAGGGTTAAGCTGCGAGGTAAAACGTGGGTCTGGGGAAAGTAATTGCAACATACCCCAGATTAATGGCTTATACCACTAACGTCGCTGATTGCCCAGGCCGGAGATAGGTGCCGGAACCCAAAGTTCGGACTCGAGTACAGGACCTACCTTTACCTTTTTAAACCTAATACAGCAATGAATATAAGAAATTGACAAAATTTCTGTATGTACCTCTTTTGTGGCGCTTCAGATGCGGTGTAAATGTTATCTGTCTCGAACGGAAGGCGTTTCAAGACGAATGCTTGAGTAAAAGTTGACAGAAGAGGGATGAAACTGCTCCCAATGGTATCGATGAATTTTGAAAGCCATCAAAAGAGATGATCTGAGCAGAGCAAGAGCGAATGTGACATCGCTGAGAGATGTTGAGAAGGTATTGCATGACACCGATTTGAAACACTGTAATTACTTTAATGCACTGCGACACTCGGGACTTTAGATCGCTATCTTCGATGTCAATTTAAAATGATTGCGTGAGCCGGGAGTCGAACCCGGGTCAATTGCTGATGGAAGGCAAATATGCTACCGCTAATAATAATAATACCACTCACGCTCTACAATAAATGGCATTCGTCAAGACAGACTTTAATATTCAGTTGACTTTCACAGGTGACTCGTGACCAAAACGGTTATGCTTCAATAGAGTCATCAAATGAAAATCATGATTGTTCAACTCAATCCAGATGAAGTATCAAAAGTAAGACCGCGCTTAGGATGCCCGTGGAAGGCCCGGTAGATATGCCTTAGTCTAACTGACAGAACGATCGATATAAAAGAAGATTTTTGCCTGAAAAGCTGATATTCATATCAGATAATATAAATGTTCCTCTCAGCAATCATTAGCAAAAAGCTAAATATATGCGATTAAAAAAATAATCTAGAACGTCAGTTCCTAGTTAGCATAAGGTCCTATCCTATCTACAATCAACATAATTATTAGCAGCAGAATAGGCTATCTTGTGCCGAACCATAATTTGGATCCACCACCGTTTGTCCACCCATGGAATCTGTGACCCAGAAGCTAATACGAACTCGACGTCTCCATCATCCCAATGTTCAGTCGCGATTGTCTTTCAAAATCACTAAAATGTATTGGTCTGAATACAATTTCAAATATTCATAATGTAAGAAAATAAAATTTTCATTCGAAAAACTTTAATAAATGGATGTTATATTTAGTTGTAGTAATTTAATAAATGACAAATGCAGTTCCAAAAAAGGCGAAATCAAATTGGAAATATCACCTTATGTCATCAGGCTAAAATGATCAGGTCTCTGAGATTGGCACACAGATAACCTGTTCACTGTTCAGTTTCTCAGAAGCTGTCTTCTGACAATAATCTTCAAGGCATTTCATGTTCTGAACTGCTATTTGAAATCTGTTTTCAAGTTTTAAATGCTGAAGTAACAGTTCTAAACACAGACGAAAATGTTCACCTTTCTTTTGAGATCTCGTTAGCCGATGATCTAAACTTAGAAGGCTTTGAGACATGATGTAGGTGACAAATGAGATCGGGGATAGTAGCATTGTGAAATTGGAACATGATTTAGCAGATTCGTTTTTGGCCAAATATTTATGCAACAGCAAAAATCCAAATGATGCTTTCAGGTATTGGTCGAAGATGGCGCACCATTTACTCGACAGGATCACTGAGCATAAGTTATTGCAGCTATAACCTGCAAGGATACCATTGTTCGATTTATCATAAAATGCAATTGTCTCGCCACATACAGATAAACATGCTTGGTAATCATGCAAATAACTGAAATAATAGTTACAACGATATGCGGCAATGACAAAGTAGGTGGCTTTGGGATATACAAATTCAATTGCTCGAAAAAGAAAATCAGCCGCAGTTTTGTAAGAAATCTTCCAATTGTCAGAAATGTTCGCATTCGAATCAACATCGCAAACAGTTTCTCTGTGTTTGTCACGCAAGTAAAGACATAATCGATCTCGTCTACGTTGAAGAAATTCAATTTGCTTCTGAACAGGTTCCGCGTTTTCGAACATCGAAAGAGATAAATCAAATTTTATTACTGAAACATCACGCCCACAATCTGATGTGGCGAGAAGAAATTTCTTTTCAATAAAACGATTTCTTGTCTGACAGGAACGGGAACTGTTAATGCCTTCACATTGCATGATTTCAAGGTGGGCTGAGATTGCTTGAAATAAGTTTTCAAATTCACAGCCACCAGAAACAAGGCTATTTGCTGTGCAAAACTTTTTAGAATTAGAAAGTGCGGTTTTAGAATGCAATTGATCTAACAGCAATTGCAAAAGCAGCAAAACTTTGTCTGGCACTAACATCGAGAGATGAATTTTACCGTTTATAAATTTCTCATCTGCTATAATTGCGATTAGAGTCTTTTCTTCGGTAACAAATGCATTCAGTAGCTCCAAAGTGAGGTCGATATCCTTATCACTAAAATGATCAAACATGTTGTTGTTTCTGATGAAATAGTTCGGACATTTTCTCTTTGTCAACCATCGACTTAAAACAAGCAACAATTCTCTGACTAAATCGTCGTTGGGGCGATTGGTCCAAAATCTAGGCGACTTCTTTTCACACGACCACAGCATTAAAGTCTTCATTGTATATGAACAGATGACACTCTCACAATTTCTGTTCAAACACTGCTTAGTCAACTCATTTTTTACTTTTCTTAAAATATGATAAAAGTATTTTTGATGGTCAGACCAATTTTTAACAAGCAAAATCTCAGCAAAAGAAAACGAAATTCTGAACATCGATGTCTTGTGGTGTGTTTGGATGAGATTTACAAACGAAGTGACATCCTCTTCTAACAATCTTTTCAATGAGATCCTGTGTTGGCCAATGCTTACGTCTACGGGTGATCCACTCGTTGGCATCGTCTGGCCAGACAGGACAGGGGATGGCAATCACGTAATCAAGCGTAAGTCCTTTGTCATCCATTTTATGCATCAAGTTAAGTTCTTGATCCGTTGGAAATTTGATTACTTCTTGAAACCTGGCAAAACACGACGTAATGGCTGGTCCGTAACAATCTCTCGTCTCTGGTATATTGCGTCTGTTTAGATACACGCGCGATGTTGAATTGCACCGCAATCGAACGAAACCAGGATGTATGCTGCTTGAGTCAAATCGATAAACACGACCACGAAATTTCTGCGGAATCGTGCCATCATCTGGAATGGCGCACAATTGATCAGGAATGTACATGTAGTCCAAATCAGTTATTTTCGAAAGAAAATAAGCAGCTGGTAATTCCTTGAGGCTTCCAGAATGAAAGTACCGCTTTATTGCCTTCTTCTCCAATTGCTGCTCAAGAAATATATCAAATTCTTTTTGTTTGTCCATCTGCAGGGGTGCAGGATGAGCTATTTCAGATAAAAACCTGAATATACGTTTGTGCTGATTACAGATGTCTTCATTCTGTTGATCGGAAATGTTTGAAGCTTTGGTTTGGTGACCTTCAGTGGCGGTTCCACGAGGGGGATAAGTGGGCATGCATCCCCACCGGACTTTTTTGCTTGTCAGCTATTTTTATAATTGCAATGGCCTTTTTTGCTTGTCAACCTGTTTTTGTGTAAAAGTAGAATAAATCAACAGGAAACAACTGCGGATGACCTTTTTTCTTGTCAGCCTTTTTTGTCAAAAACTTTTACATTTCGTAGTCAAAACACTGCCAATGTTTACCTTTTTCCTTCTTTATTCATCCCTCACCAAATCCCTATGAATTCATTTCATACCCCTCCTCCAAAGAAATCCTGAAACCGCCACTGATGACCTTTAATCAAGCTACAGTTAATCACTGACATTTAATTTCTTATGACACTTAATCAGGCGATAATTAATCACTTGGCAGTTATTCACGTAGACATTTCATCACTTACTCTATTTTTAATTTAAAACCTCTTGAAAGCAGATATACCCTTTGAAGCAGATATGCAGCAGAAATTGCAATTACTGGATTTTGTTTAAATGATTATTAATCAGTCAAATTCGCTGCTATCCGAGCCAATGAGCCTGGCATTGATCCTTCGATGGCCGGCAGCCGCAGTGGTCGGCCAAGGTAAAAAGGTAAAGGTAGGTCCCGTATTCGAGTCCGAGCGTTGGGTTTCGGCGCTTATCTCGGTCCTGGGCAATCAGCGACGGACGTGGGATAAACCATTAATCTGGGGTAGGTTGCCATTACTTTCCCCAGACCCACGGTTTACCGTCGCGGCTTAACGCTGCTTCCCAGTTTGCCACCGCCCTCTAACGAGTAAGGCTGAGTCAACTTTAGGCCTTCTGCGAGGATCGAACCCTTCTACTCCATCGTCCAGTGTTATTACCACTCTGCTAACTACCCGTCCCTGGTCGGTCAAGACTGGCCGTATTAGGCTTAACTGTCAAGTTTCACTTTGCGAGTGACACCACACGATAATCTAATACTGCAATGTGATGATGATGTTATAAAATTAATTCTAATGCTCGCTCATCGTTTTCTAACTGAGCCGATTTTTGATTCAGGATAGGTTACAATTACCAAAGTCAATCTGAATTTTGTTTTAAACAAACTAACTTGCATAATGCATCAGTGACAAATTACTTCGAGTCAGTGGAATTTGACTTTCAACTTTACGAAAGAGCTCTCAATCGACCTATCAAATAATGTCGTCAAACTGACATTTGTATCAGAATTATATGTTCAAAGTGTCCATCATTGGCTTTTGCACAAGCCGAAAGTCGACGTTGCCACTGATGTATATAGCCGCTACAATGACCCCGTGATCCAGGTTTACCCGTTTGACCAGCAATCGTTGTTTCAGTTCTCAAAGGTCAGCAATATGTGTTCTGTACACTCTTTCTTGAAGTATTCCCAGAAACTGTTGTCCACAGTTTTCAGATCTGGGCAATTTGGTGGCATCGGTCGAAATGACGTCTGCTATCGTTTTTTCCCCCAACAACTCACCGGTGGAGGCTGGATCACGGGGTCATTGTGTCTGTTTAGTAACGTTGAAAGTCAAATTCCACATACTCAAAGTAATTTGCTACTTGTATTATTATTCAAGTTGGTTTATTAAAACTAAACTCAGATTGACTTAGGTAGTTGTGTCCTGATTTACAAACAACAAAAACTTTAAAAATCGATTTAGTATCAACGTAATTAACGTCAGTAAGGCCGTGCTGATAACGTTAATTAACGTAATTAACGTCAGTAAGGCCGTGCTGATAACGTTAGTAATTAACGTAATTAACGTCAGTAAAGCCGTGCTGATAAATGCATTGGCTTAGCTTTTTATAGTGGACACGGTGTAGATCATTTAGCATTGCTGTAATTGCTAATTTGCTGTTGCTGATTCTAAATTTTTAATTCAAATTTTAGTTCTAGGTCTGTATTAAGTAATTAGGCCTACATTGAAACTTTGTAATTACCAGCACTGTGCTCTAACAATGGAATATTCAAGTCCTCTAATTCTCACGGCGCTGTATATTTGCAAAATATTTTCAAACATTTTTAATGACGATTGTAGATAAGATAAGGAGTCATATAGGCTCTAAGGCAGCTGCCACTGGGAATTATGTTATCAGGAATTGCACGAATTAAATGATTTCTAGTTGCCTCATAAACAGACGCGTTGGGCAGTTATGAGGCAAAAATTACGAGGTTAAAAATATACCAACGAAATCGGTCAAACTCGATTATACTCTACAATGGGTGTTCATTGAGGATAAAATAATGCCGATTCAATTTAATTGACTAGCCAAATATTTTAGCCTGTTTAGAAATTTGCGCCTTTGTGGTATTAATTCAATCCACTGAATGCGTTGTATTTAGGCTTTATGCAAACTATTTTATACAAGAATAGCTAAAAAATTAAGGATTGTTAAAATGATAAGAAATGTCACTGTATCTGCCAAAGACACTTATTTTAGTCTGTTCTATTGATTTCAGTGATGGGCAAAAGTTAAAGTAATTTAGTTTAACTTAATTTAACTTTTTAAAAACTTAAATTAACTTAACTTAATTTAACTTTTAGTTAAGCTACTCTTTTTAGTTGCTTCAAAAGTTAAATTGGTTGTGTAAAAGTTTAGTTAAGGCGTTAGTTAAACTAATTTTTTTAGTTAGCTGGCTAATAGTTAAACTTGAGTTATTGAGATTCTATGCCACTTTCAGCACAGGCTGTCACGCGTAGGCTCTACTTTTTCATGTCAATCGCATAATTACCTGTTTCAATTATGAATTATTATTATTATTACCATTATTATTATTATTAAAAAAAAAAAAATTATTAAACAAAGCATTATTATGGACAAAATAACAACAGATATTTATTGTTAAAATTGCAGGAGAAATTATAATTCAAAATCGTAACGGAAATAACAAACACTTTCTATGAAAAAGGAGTTTTACCAAAGAAAAACTAAAGCAGTTTAAACTCTTTGATTAGTTATACCAGTTAAACAAGGGAATACTAAAGAAAACAGAACCATAAGCCTCATAAGTCATTAAAAATTAATTCTAAGAGTTGACTGCTAAAAAGTTTAGTTAAACAAAAAATAAAAATCAAATAAGTCAAGAACAGTTTGGTTTCATTTCTATAGATAATATTAGTAAAAATGCAATCTTTGGTCTAAGGATGCTGAGTCTAACTCATATCAAATGCAGACTTTTGCCTTTAACGAAAACAGGGATCGATTATTGAATTGGTCGACAACATCAATCATGAAGACCTATTTGAAAGCCTGAATAAAGCTCGACAGTGTCTATACTGGAAACAAGAAGCAGCTTACCTAAATGGGGAAATAGGAAAAAGATAAAGATCTTAAAGGGATTGAGACAAGCTTGCGGACTATCACAATTTTTCAACTTGTGGGGGAGGAATAAAATGATCAAAGGAGATGGAAGGTATTTATCATTAAAAAATCTCAATAACATAAGATTTGGCGGATGATACAACACTGTTGGGGTATGAAAGGGCATGCAGGAACCTGGACAAACCTATTTGAGGAAAGTGAGAGACTTTTCTAAAAATAAACATAAAGAAGACTTACTATGGTAATAACAAAACAAAAGAAGTGCTAAATGAAGATTTTTTAAATGGAAGAGAAATCGAACAAGTTTCTTTATTTCAAATATTTGGGAAGTGCCCACTACAAGTCGCGCCATCTTGATAAAGACTTAATAACAGAAAAATTCATTGCACCATTACATCCCCACCAAAATCCTAAAAATAATTGCATCAACCAAAGAATTCTTGGAACCAAAATTTTTTCCTTATGTTTTTAATATTTCCATTTTGCTTAGTTTTCACAAGTGAACTTAAATAATTTCTGCTCACAGTCCGCCCTGTTCTATGTCATTAAATTTTGGGAAATATGGATCTGAGACACTTCCACATATCAAAAAATTAAAAGAAAAATTATCCTGAAACAAAAGACATGTGGTTTTACAGGAGGATTTAAAGGTCCATGGATCTTTCAAGACAAGATTAAATTAGTTTTTCAAATTTTGGAAGAGAGACGAACACTGTTCGTGTATTTAAGACAGATGAAATTTTTCAGGAGAAAGATCATTTTCAAAGCTAAAGAGAATTAGAAAACTTGGCAGTGACAGGCATGTCTGGAGGGTAAAAGATCAAGAGGAAAACAAATTTGCAATAGAAAGACAGAATTAGTAGCATAAAAATGGGGATGAAATAATCAATGATTTTGCTCCTGAGTAAAATCAAGAAAGAAACTGTTTCAAGTTCTGGCTAAGAGCCTATTAGATTTAGAGGATTATATAATAAGAAATATTGCTGTGATTTTGTAAACGCATTGCCTGTTATATTTAAAATAATTTTCATATAATTATTTAAAAGGTACATCGATATTTGACATTTATTATTAAATTTGAAATTTTTATGTAACCAGCTGATGTAATTTGTAAAAAGTTTACATTTTGGACTAAAAGTTTAAAGCTTAGGGCCTCATCAAGTCTAAGTCCATTTCTATGAGCTGCTGTAAAACCTAATTATTAAATGCGGCTGTATAAAGGCTAAATTAAAATTTTTCAGAATTTTAATCAATTCTTCAGTCATCATCTGCTGTTTCTGCACTTTAAAGCAATCATAAACACTAACGCAGATGAAAAATTGAAGTAGAGTCTACCTATTGTTACAAGAAATGGTATCAAGAATCTTTTCCAAAATCTTCCGTATTTTAATAATTTGAATATCAGTCCAACTAATTGCGTTCAACTGCAACGAGATAAAAATGACATTTGAATGCGAGTGTGGGGCGGACATTGGGGCGTGCAATCGCGGTTTAATTGGCGATGTATGTGCTTGTGTGTGTGAAGTGCCTGCATCATCCTGGCTAATAGAGTCCTAATGGCTTTGCCACTGTAATGTATACTAATAATTATGTGATTTTAAGTGTCTGAAGAGGCAGAGGCTGTACTGTGTAAAACCACTTTGTTCTTATTTATTTGTTTATTAGCATGTTTATTTTATTATTATTATTATTTCAGTCTGTTATTACATCGGTTTTGTAAAGTTGAAATTACAGCAATGGTTGTGATAAGGTTGTGTAGAACTTTTTTTATGCTTATTTATTTATGAATAAAGATGATTATTATTAAAAATTTTGTCTGTTTTGATATGAATAAAAATTCGCTCTAACTCATATTATGTCTGTACGAAAACAAAATTTTTGCTGTTGGAAGGCGATCTCAGTCTCTGGTCGATGCTCAGTGTCATTTTCTCCAAGGTTTCCGAGGTGCATGCCCAAAGTCTTGACGAACAAAAAAATCCTATTAAGAATATTTAACATTATCTCATTAAACCCAGGGGCGGTTCTCGTTCGGGATGACTGCCATGCAGCATTTTCTTACAATATATATCATATGTCAGACTTTTCCGAGATCGGGATTGTTTATTGTATTTGGTTGAACTCTGTACTATTTATTTTTTGCTTTTCGAACTATTTACATTAATTATTTTGCACAATAAGCCTATAAGTGCCTCTAATGCAGCATAAGATATAGGCCTAGATTTACTAACCTTTTGTGTTATTATTATTAGCTGGACAATTTATACAGCGCACTAAGAATGGAAGAATAACCAAAGACAAGAGCGCTTTACAAAACTGTGGACCTATTTTTTAATATTTCATTTGGGTTAGTTTTTAAGTGTCTTGAACGGATTAATTTCAGTGAAAAGAACATCAGAATTGACAATGTCATTTTGGAAATTGGAATGAAACATGTCGCTGACTCCAAAAACCAACTATTGTATGAATCCTGAAGGCCACTAAAAGAGAATGATCTTAGCAAATCAAGAATGATTTTACATCGTTGAAGACAAGATTAAAAGATATTTTTTCAAATTTTGAAAAATAAATATATTACGACTGTTCGTGTATTTAATGGTAACGGACTTGAGACCAGAAATATCATTTTCCAATTTAAAATGAATAGAAAATGAGCCGAGTCGAACCCGGTCTCAAAAAAATGGAAGGCAACTATTAGCTTCATTTGCACTCAAGCTAAGTTGTTTAGCATATCTTTTCAAGACAGCATCTAATTTTTTCGTAAAATCAAAGAAAACTCTGTTTCAAGACTGGCTATGCCTTTTAGAGGATTATATAATATCAAATAATATCATGATTTTTCAACTTAATAGACTGTTATATTTTATAACTTTTCATATAATTTTTAAAAGGGCCATCGATATTTGACATTTAATTAAATTTGAAATTTTTATGTAACCAGCTGATGTAATTTGTAACGGAAGTGGACATTTTGGACTCTGTAAACACGCATTCATCAAGTCTAAGTCCGACACACACATGCCCTGCTGTCAAAACATGTCTATGAAATAGCGTGTGTGTAATAAAATATAAACTCAGCCCCATCTATCAAATCAATTCTTCGTCATCATCTGCTGTTTCTCCGACTTTAAAGGCAATTCATAAACACTAGACGCTGATGAAAAATTGAACGTAATATTGATTAAAGATATTCGTTACAAGAAAAAGAGCAAGAATCTTCTTACCAAAATCTTCCGTAGGTTTAAAATTTGAATATCAGTCCCCTAATTCACCCCATCTCTCTGCAACCAATAAAAATGACATTTGAATGCGATTGCCCGGACATTGGGGCGTGCACCCCCGGTTTAATTGGCGATCCCATCTCCTTCCCTGTCCCCGTCCTGCATCCGTGGCTAACCTAAACCTAATGGCTTTGTCCCCAATGTATAATAACCCTGTGATTTTAAGTGGCTTCCTTCTAACTAAGCCTGTCCCCAAAACCACTGATGTCCTTCCGTATCCCCTGTTGCGCCCTTTACCCATCCCTTCCCAAGAGAATTAATTAAGCACTCAGTCTGTTAAACATCGGTTCTATAAATACAGAAATTTTTCAGCAATATAAGGATAAGCTGAAAGAACTTTCCGGGCTTATTTACCCCCGTTTAGCATGTGATCCCATCTCTTTTCCCTCTGTTCCTCTCCCATGAATAAAAAATTCCAAACCCATTCCTGCACTTGGTCTGTTCCCCCGTTCCCCTAAAATTTGGCTGTAACTACCCATCCCATCCCAATCTCTGGCCCCAACCCATCAGCGCTTGGTCCCCACGTTCCCCAAACCCCGTTTTCCGAACCATGCCCAAAGTCTTCACGAACAAAAACCCACTGGCGTCCTCCCCTCTTACCCTTAATTTCCCTGCCCCGGATTTAGAACTAATTTACTCTTCTTTGCCAGGGCCCGATTTTTTTAATTTTATATCAAGTGTGTTTTTCATTGAGATCGCCGATTGTTTATTGTATTTGGTTGAACGGTGTACTATTTATTTTAATTTTTCATTGCTACTTACATTAATTATTTTAAATTTAGGCCTATATCTCAGGCTAATGCAGCAGAAAATATGAGGCCTAGATTTACTTAACCTTGTTTATTATTCTTTAACCGTCCGGACAAAACAAAAAACTAAGAATGGAAGAATAACCAGACAAGAGCGCTTTACAAAACTGTGGACCTCTTTTGTAGCATTTCAGATGGGTACGAATGTTACGTGTCTTGAACGGATGTGAATATGTGAAAATGAACATCAGAATTGACAAGAGGAACAAAATAAACCAAACATGTTTGAAAATCGGTCCAAATATTGTAAAGATCTATCAAGCCACTAAAAGAGAAAGATCTGAGTAAATCAAGAATGATTTTACATCGTTGAGAGACGTTGAAAAGATATTGCAACAAAGCGCTTTGAAAAAAATTTGCAATACTCAGGCTTTTAATGAGCTGCGAAGATGAGGACTTGAGACCATTGTTTCCGATTTTTATTTAAAATGAATGCAAAAGCCGGGAGTCGAGCCCGTTCACGAGCTTTCCGACAATCAACTATGAGAATGAGGATACCACTGTTGCTCTTGGCTACACAATTGTCAAGACACCATCTAAAGTTAACTTTCAAATGCGACTCGTGACCAAGACGGTTATGCTTCTATGGTCTATGCCATCAAATGAATATTATGATCATTCAACTCAATAGATGGAGCATTGAATTTAGAACTTTTGCGCAAATTTTATGGCATTAGCGCAAAATTAACCAAATGACAATCCCACCGTCATAAATATGCACACACATACATTTGCGCAAAATCACGCACTAAAACAAGCAATACACTGTCACAAAATGCTGTTGCATTATGTCTGTGTCGGGCGGTAAAACAAAATAACCTCCATCATTTTTGATTATTATTAGCCTAAATGTAATAGGCCTATATACTGGATATATACGTTCAAGCAGTCGTCTGGTACTGTACATTCCACCGCCGTCGAAGACTGTGAAATTCGGAGAGCGTTCTGTCACTCGTGGCAACCCTCTTCTTTGGAATTCGTTGCCAGACACAGTGACATCTGTTACTCCCTTTGAACGGTTTTCAGTTGCTCTGAAGACATATCTATTTAACATTTCATTTCAATTTATGTAAAGTGCTCTTGCTTTTGGCATCAAGCTATGCTACAGCGCTATAGAAATTGTCGAGATAATAATAATAATAATAATAATAATAATAATAATAATAATAATAATAATAATAATAATAATAAAGGGTTGTCAGACGTCAGGCAAAAGGAGGACATGCTAAAAAACACCCTGATTCTAGGGCCCTATTTCTCCCTCAAACAATTCATTTCCGTATTCCTTCCATCAGTCTGAAAACCTATGCGCAGCATAAATGGGACAACGAATAAATAAACCACATCGTTTAGTAGTTAGCCATGTCTCTGGCGAAGCTTCGCTTTTTAGGCTTTAGGCCTTAACCTAGATACTGGGGAACAACTGAACATTTTCTCGAATTTCCCCACTGATATTTTTAGGTATGACTCATGAGAATTGTTAATTGCTGCTCTTCGATTTATTTTAGGCCTAAGTCTCAAGCATTAGACCTACGAAATTATTAGACGAAATGCTTTAGTCTACGTGGCATTTCTACCGAAAAACGTGACGTGTTTGCGAGAATTCGCAATTCATCGTCAATTTAAGAGCTGAACGAAAGTTCATAGTCAGTGGAATATCATTTTGACTTATTCGAACTCCTACACTAATCTTTTACTTGCAAACGTAGAAATATTCTTAGCATTGCCACTGCTGGGTTAAGAAAGGACTTTATTCTAGATAGGTTTGAGGCATTGAACAGATATTCAGATATATTGATATCAAACTGTACCACATAGATCCCTCATTTTCATGATTTGCAAACAATAATGCAGAGCCTAATCCTCTCAATTGGAGCCATAGTTCTCAACTTTTGTAATGACGGTTGTATTGAACTTTTCGATAATTTTGGAATTGAATCTCCATGCACAACTTAAGTTATAAGGCATAGGCCAGACGTAGGACTATGTCGACTGTCAAAGCAGGCACACGTGCCATCTTAGAAACCGTTATTTCTACTTCAACTCAAGGTTATCAGGAATTCACGATGAGAAAAAGACATTTATTAAGCGTAGTACTCCTTTGAAGGTGACGCTGTATTATCACAAATCTTTCTAATGTCAAACAGTTTAGTAACTTTAGTACTCTCAATTAATGTGCAGAAAAAGCTTGGCAATGCTGGTATACTTTAGTATAGGCCTACATGTCATAATTAAGCTTCTCAACAGCCGGTCAAAGAATTTCAAATAGCTATTTATAATCTGAGCTGTACAGCTGTAATACTCACTTACTTGCGTAATACAACATATCAAGGCAATGAGAAGGCCTACTATTGCCTTGATACGTTGTATTACGCAAGTAAGTGCGTATTACAGCTGTACAGCTCAGATTATCAGCAGCAGTGCATGTACCATTAACTAATGACGGTGTTGTATAAAATCCGCCTATTTAACTGACTTCACACTGACGTACTGCCAAGCCCACAGGAAGTGCAACAAGAGACATGAAACTGAATAAGGCTTTGTCTATGGCCTATAGGCCTAATACAAGTGTTAGTTGATTTATAGACACATAATTTTTCTGTTAACGCGTTTACAGGATCTTTGCAGGCGTACAATGAACCAGCTGTGATGAAACTCTTTGAAATGAAAATAGACACTAGCAGAGCGCTATTGGGTTTCAAGTTATAGTTCAAGTTATTTCAAGTCATATCTACTAATTTTAATACTTTAATGTGCAATAAAAATACAAAAACTAAAATTTAAACTAAAAATAAAATAGGTAATCAAATGTTTTTAAAAACGTAAAAAAATGGACTCCATAAAATAATAATAATAATAATAATAATAATTTAATAATCATCATCATCAAAAATCATCATCATCATCAAAATTGATTAAAAAATTTAAAAAAAGGCCCGCAACATTTCCGGGCCTCTGTGCAGAAAAGTGGAAATGACGCCAAAATTAAAAACTGACGACCAGTTTGCTTGTCATTGGTTTAACAAATTAAGGTCACGTTGTCATTTTGGTACTCTCGAAAACTAGTGATGACCTTTTTCTTGTCGCTCTTTTTCGCACTCAGTACGTCATTTTACACTTTTCTTCGGGAATCCAATAATTTTATAAAATTATAAAATATGGACTAAATAATAATAATAATAATAATAAAATTTTTGATCAATTTTAAAAATAATTTTCATCATCATCATTAAATTTTTTTGACATTTTTGGCAAATTTTAACGACAATTTAATACTTTTTGACACCTTCACATTTATTTATTTAAAATAATGCATCATTTCTTCAATTTCCTGGGGGATAACTGCAAACAAACAGAGCCCCTTTCACACTGTTCATTTGGATGCTTTTGATGTCCTTGACACCGGGCCCCCCTTTTACGATGGCAGGCTATTCCAAAGTGTCATTATCGTATTATTGTTAATGATGCATATTCAATCATAACCTGGGCCCCCTTCGGACCAACGAGCCCCTGATATCCCGCAGATCTCAATCGTTGACGTGAGATTGTCAGTAGTCTTGCAGAAATTAAAATACAGTATATCTGACAATGATCCATGTTCTGGATAACTGGCAACAAACAGTTTAGTTATTTTAAATATTCGTTTATTTGAGCTGTCGATGACAGGCTAATCCAAACTATTAAAGCAATCGCCACCAGAAACATGAGGTCGTCGCTGGTCACGTGGCGTGTTGACGGAACAACGAGCCCGACTGGACGCAGATCGCAATCGTTGACGAAACCTCAGAAGTCTTGATCAACCAGTCGGCACTTTGTTATTCGCAGCCTCTGTAGACAAGTATAGTTTTCGAACGTTGTAGGATCATCCTGAATAATCCATAACTATTCGTTTATTTGAGCGTCGATGCATATTTTCACAGATAGATTTCTTGAAGAGACTACCGAACCTCTAAATCAGACATCGATATGGGTTCGTTTTTTAAAGCCCAATCCAATCCATCACTATTTAAACCCAATCTACGAAAACAACTGTGTTACTTGACCCAACACAACCCCATCTGGCAAAAGGGGTTTTGTCACTCCGGTCAGCAATGGTCAACGAATGCACGCCGTTGACGTCAAACAAACGAAAAACTTCAGGCATTGATTCTGAATGTGGTTCTCGAAATCTTGAAGACCTGACACCATCACTATTCAAGCGACATTCGGCGATGACTGACATTTGTAAAGGATCAAGATTGACAACAGATAATAAAAGAAGAGGCATTCATTACTGTTGCGTCTATATTCTTGCCTATACGTTAATCAATCTCCCTGATTTTGTCACTTTCCTGTGGTGAATATTTGAAAGATCGAGGAGAAAATGGAATTCTTGCTTATTTCTAGGGTCATATTGAACCGAGATTTCACCTGAATCAAAAAAGAAGACATAAACTTGTCATTGTAAGAAGTATTCTCAACGGCAGCTGCGATACAACTCGTTCGAGCCCTCGTCCTTTCACGCGTCGACTATTGTAACGGGATTAAGCTCGGTCTTCCTGACCGTCAGCTCGCCCGCCCCCCAGTCGATCCTCAACGCCTCAGCCCGGCTGATATTTCGGGTTAGGTGACATGACCACGTGATCTCGCTACTTAGGGACAAGCTACATTGGTTACGGATCCCGGAGCGCATTGCATTTAAGCGCTGCTGGTTGACGTAACGGGCATTAAATGATCCTTCTTATCCAGAATACTTAAGCGACCTTGATTCGGAGGACGACTACGAATGACCGACGACTCCACCTGCGCTCCAGCAGCCGAGTTCACCTGCATGTCCCTACTCCCGTCGAAGACTGTCAGATTCGCTATTCGAAAATTTTAATTTACTGCAGTTGAAGTAGATAAAACCTCGGCCCCGTAGGTCATGCAGAAAAATGGATTGATAGTTAAGCAATAGATCTATTTACCCTCTGCGGATGCGAATCTACTGAGGACCCTGATAGCGGAAACTCTCGCGGATGCGAATCCTCCGCGGATCTATATTTGGCGGATGCGGATTCTCCGCGGTACAGAAATTTCTGGATCCGCATATATCTGGCTGGGTTGGCTCAAACAGCCATATTGCTTTCGCGGGTTGGATTGGGTCTGGAATATGCTGGGATGGATTGGGTTTTTAAAATGGACACATGTCCATGCCTGGTGTTTCGTATTCGAGGTTCATAAATAGATATAGGCCTAATAACATTTGGCTCACTTCCTTTTAACGAGTAAATAAATTCGGTCCAGAAACAAATGGTGCAATTACAATTTCAGAAACTCCCACGATTTTTCTAACCGATATTCTTACTAATGAGTGATGACTCATCAGCGCCTTAGTTGGCTGTGGTTTTATGATAAATCAACATTGAGTTCGCCGAGTTCTTTCGACAAATAAATCTTCAGTGATATTGTATTTTGACTTGCTACAGCTGTTTGAATCGGTGTATGTGTTTCAGGAAGAATATTGTGTGCAAAAAGAATCGCAGAATGTTCGCTGCGTGAAATCCATCAACCGAAACTACATCGTGATCAACCTTCTAAAGATATCTTTAGGCCTACGACAATTAAGTGGTCTTCAATGTAAAAGAGCCAATCTACAGGGTGTCTCTGAAAAAACCAGCAGAAAAACTTTGATTTTCTAAACATTCCTAAATATATTTCTATCAAATTTGCCACACTTCTATAGCACCTATTCCCCACCTTTCTGCTTATTTTCATCTCATTTGCATGTAAGATGGCCATATTGTGAGATATCAAGCCCAAACTTCGATTTTTAATACTCAGTCGCAGCATGACAGACCTAAATATCTAGCTTCACACAAATTTGGTTTCATGTCAATGTTGGTAGTGGTGGTGGTGGTTGTAGTATTAGTAGTAGTAGTATTAGTAGTATTAGTAGTAGTAGTAGTAGTAGTAGTAGTAGTAGTAGTAGTAGTAGTAGTAGTAGTAGTAGTAGTAGTAGTAGTAGTAGTAGTAGTAAAGTTTAAATCGAACGCACATTTTAAAAATGTTTTTAAATTGCAGAATTTGACAAAGCAAGAAACATTTTCGCTTGGTTGTGGATCCACCCTCATTTACCCGTTTGCAAATATCTTTCACCGAATAAAGGTTTAATCCCTTTTCAGGATATTTTCAAACAATTGTTAACAAGCTGTACCATGTTCTGTTAATTTGTAATACATGAGATTGCCTACTAAGCTACTTCGCTCATTAATATTTTGCTGCCTTCCCATGCAGTCGGACCGTTGCCTTATAATCATTTTATTTTTCTTCTATTATTTAAGGTTCTTCTATTAGCAAAGCATGCATAACGAACAGGTCATGCCGTAAGAACGCGGTAAGGAATGGAAGCATGTTAAAGTGCAGCAATCAATGGCGCAATTTCAGTCTTCTCTGTGTATTAACTGATCCCAAAAACTCACGTTTGTTAACAATTGTTACCCTTTCAATTTCTTTGTGCAGGTAAATGGTTAACAAACTGCGGTAGGTGACGCAATTTCATGGTTATGAGGGTTTATGGTACTTTTGCTCACGTATGATAGCGTAAGATAAAGACTCATATGTTAAAATACGTGCGTAAATGATACGAAAAGTATAATACGCATGATACGTATGATCAAGCTTTGAGTGTTTGCCTTCTCACTTTGTCACGGAAGGTTTCTTAATTGCATAAGCAATATATGTTGCTGGAATGTTCGGAAGTTCTTAATTTTCAGTATTACGAGACACGAGTTAAGAAAGTTAACGGCCAATAACAGGAAAGGTTTATTGCTGTCCCAAGAATCGAAACAGTCATTATGCTGAATGAAAATCAGTCGATTAACAGTGACAATTAACTGCTGCTACACAAGATAAAATAATAAAACTCTAGTGACCTGTATAACTGTAACAGCATTACAGTACAGCAGTGAGTACATTACAGTAACAGCATCCTATTCCATCCTATTCACCAGAACGTGTTGACTGCTGAAATGCTACGATTTGACTGTGGGGATTTTCGACGGCATATGCATTGCAATTGAACTTTCTCACTTAACCATCGCATTTCTATTCATAAGCGCTGAACTTTTATAAGGACCCTTCTTCCGACGAAACCATACACTCTAGGTCGTTTTGTAAGTCAACCATATTGTTAAAATTGTATTGGGTGGTTTGTGATAAATCATTCTTTTCTTATGCCCTGATTCATTTAAAGTTGGCGGCCAGGGCTCGATTGACGGTGCTGGATTTCAGGGGTTTGGTGCCTCTGTTACTCTATTGTGAGGCGTGTCGGCCATAACGCAGATATATAGCCTACCGTCTACTCTGATTAAAAACTGGCAATCTTCCATTGGAAATATATTGCTATATCGGACATTCAAATATTTAGGCTGACGAAGATTGCATTGTTATAATAGAATGGCAAGACGCAGAGAAGAATGGAAACAATGGAGTCCTGAACCTGTCCCAGGACAGAGAACATGATGATGATGATGGTGATGATGATGATGATGGTGATGATGATGATGGTTATGATGATGATGATGATGATGATGATGATGATGATAATGGATTGACGATATTGAACGCCAATATTACTCTCTTTGTAATCATTTACATTATTATTAATGTATGCTTCTATCATATCCTTTGAAAGCTTTTCTACTTAGAACTCAACGTCATCTGATGCAGTTGATTCTTTTGAGTAAGTCAGGCATTGAATTTAAGACTTTTAACTTTACAGACCGGTGTTAATCGTTCCATATTATTCTGAATAGATGCGTGACCTGGGTATTTACATGGTTAGGGTCCATTAGTAAGCAGCTATGTTTTAGAAAAAGAGTATCACTGCACCTGTGAATATGTTTGTGTTGCTATGCAGTCCATTGCATAAAAAGTAACCAGACATTTCAACCTGTTGCTGCGTCATACTGAAGAAGATGGAAATACCCAGCATGACTAAATTAAAACACACGTTATTGCCGTATGACAAGGGGGAGTCGGGAGACCGGGTCCCCCTATTCAGGCCAGGATCAGTCGTGAGATTTGTCTAGTCTGATGAGATTTTTTCGGAGGGAGGGAGGGGCAGGTGATTGTCAGCAGAATCAATATAGGCGTATCAATATATGCATTACAACGCATAGTCACTCAATGATAAATCACTTTTAAGAGTTTATAATATCGGCCAGAGATCAAGGCCTAACGAGAAATTTACGCGAAATTTCTACCGCTCGGGTTTAGCCCAGCCTCCACTGGAGAATCTCCCAACGCTTCCCAAGCTCCTAGTCGGAATAATTGGGGTGCGTTTCTCTCTCTCTCTCTCTCTCTCTCTCTCTCTCTCTTGTTGGCCATTAATTAATTAGCACAGCTACACAGGAGGGAAAGCGATGGTGGCTTGAGATCAGGCCAGTATTCATCACTATGTAATTCTTAATTCTTATTTTTTTTATTGACCAATTTACGGGATAGATATCCCCTAGGTCAACCTTTTTTCTCAATGAAAATAAAGTTCCAATAAACAATTTATGTCAATGAATTTAGTTAAGTGTTAATTGTTAGTCAAGTTTCTTCTTCTTCTTTGCTTCATATTGATATATGCTTATTTTGGATGTTAGCCTGAGAAAAATAAAACTATGGTTGATTGTTTAGACCAGTTGTGAGATTCTTGCGTAAACACCAGAAACATTTTATGTAATGGGTAAGGAAATTGGTAAAAGCTGCCATTAATTCTGCTAATTTGCTCAGCAGTTCAAGATTTCTGTTAGTATTTTGTATGTCTCGATCAAATCCCTCTCTCTCTTTTCTTTTCCAGGGTTGTCAATCCACAGTGATTTAGCCTTTCCTCATAGGTTAGTTTATGATATCCCTTGATCATCTTGTTGCTCTGTGTTGCACTCTTTCTAGGGTCTCTATGTCTTTCTTCAGGAATGGAGAAAAATATAGAGACCCAGTTATAATAATTCCGTTTCTCATAAAGGAATTTAACTTTAAAAATTTCTTGATCCAGAAGCTTTCAAATCAGTGTTTTGCAATTTCGTCAATTTCACACCCTTTTATAATAATAATAATAATAATAATAATAATAATAATAATAATAATAATAATAATAATAATAATAATAATAATAATCATGAACTGATTATTGTGGCATATCGTACAAGTACTACTAGGACACCTTACAACTAAAAAAACATTATATCATACAACGATCAATGTGCTGGGTAACTACGAACAAAGAGAGCAGTTTTAAGTTCTCGTTTGAATGCTTCTATTGTCTTTGCCAAAGTTGTTGATGGTGACAGGCTATTCCAAACTTTGGCAGCCGCTACCGGAAACATGCGGTCACCAATGGTAACGTGGCGTGTAGACGGAACAACGAGAGTAAGACTGGACGCAGATCGCAATCGTTGAAGAGAGTTGATGTCAGAAGTCTTGCAGAAACCAGCCGACAGATACGATGGAGCCAGACCACGAAGACACCAATAAGCAAGGATCGCCAATTTGTATTCAATCCGCTGTGGAATACGAAGCCAGTGAAGTTCATAAAGAAGCGGTGTCACGTGATCTGATCTTCTGGCTTGATAGACAAGACGTGCTGCTGTATTGAGGACAGCCTGAAGTCTGTCAGTAAGTTGCCTTGGTAGCCCAGCCAAGAGCACATTACAATAGTCCAGGCGTGGCATAACCAGAGACACCACTAAACTCTTTACAACAGAAGGTGAAATTGAGTTCTGAATGCTTCAAATTCTTCTCAGGATTGAGAAGCAGCAGTATGCCGTTTTCTGAACATGTTTTGTCATGGAGATGTTACAACCGATGTACACACCGAGGTTACGGACACAAGCATCCCTAGCACTGTCTTCCGAACCAACATGGATGGTGGTAGGTGGGATCTGATATTGACGACGTGTGGTCGAGCACCATAGTATCTCCGTTTTATTGACATAAAGTTGCAGATGATTCGATTTAGTCCAATCAGCTATCTCACTGATGCAGCAACTCATCTGATTAGTAAGAAGATCCGTATCAGCTGGCTTGCAGACACCATACACCTGTGTGTCGTCCGCATACATAATTATGCAAAATTAGAAGATACATTCGAGAAATTCGCTTACTCCGCCATAGCCGGTGGCAAGCCCTGGTTGAGAAAGGAGGAGCCAAACACACATACAAACAGGACAACCCATCGTCTTTTAGACAGACCCCTATAAACAAACCCAACAATAACCGGACATTGTTTTCCCAGAGGGTCCCCACAGGACATCAAAACGCAAAATGCTATGGCAGATATGATCCCATTTCTGCAATAAATTAATAAAACGAAAATATAAATTTGTACTGGATGCATTCATGTTGCCTGTCATCGCCTATATATGCATGCATAAATATTTGTAATTTATGATGTGTATGCATTTCCATTCGATCATGTGAAAGAGCACCTATAGAAAATAAAATACACATATGGCCTTAAGAAAACTGGCCTTGACCTTTTTGTTTGTCGGGTTTTTTTTACGATGTTCACGGTTCAAAACCCGCAAACCCGCATAGGCCTGCATTATTTCTAGATTTTAGAACATTTATAATCTTCTATTGGCTACTAACTATTTTAAATTTATTTCCCAATATCTTGGCGTTCGGATGTCCCGTTACCCAGTTGGCTCCCCATTGTCCGGGGTCCAGTCCAAGCCTGTTGTAGCATAGACTCTTACACATACAAGCAAATGGGCGTCTTTTCAACAAGCAGCAATAAACAAATTTAAGAACTGGCCAAGAACAGTTTTCGTGAGGGGGCAGTGAGGACGAAAAACGCAAAATGCTATTGCTCTATAGACGGCATTTTTGAGGATAAATTTTTTAAACTTTTGAAAATTTTATAAATTTGTACTGTATGGTTTTTTGCTTGTCAAGAATTTTAGGAAGCGTGATGGCCTTTTTTGTTTCCCAGATTTTTTTCAAAGGAGGCACTTTTTCCGACCCAGGCGGCAATTTGCCTCGCTACGCCACTGGCCAAGAAGTTGGTATAACAGCTATTGTATGCACAGGCGTTAAGTCTTTATGATCCAGTGGGAGCACATCGTGATTGAAAACACACTGTAGTACTTTTTCTGAACCATTTAATTTTAGAACATTGATAATTTCTATTTTGATCTTTGTCATTTTATATTTATTTCTCACATATGCTGAGTATAAATGCTATATAAACTCTGAAACGGTGCTTCTAAAAGCTCTCGCATAACGAAGCAAACAAAAGAGACGACTCAGATAACATGTTTTAATTCATTCGGATAATATATACCGAGAAAGGTAGTGTGTTTATATATACATATCTATATACAGCATATATATGTACAATGATTTTGATGTACAGTATATTTATGTGATATCTTTATCCATGTACAGTAATATATATAAAAATAAATATATATATATTTATATATTGACAAAACAACTTTCTATATAACGTCAAAATAAAGTTCTAAAAGCTGTTTAATTATTTATTACAGTCCTGTATAGTATCACATATCATATCACATATCATATGGTCACCGTTCCGAAAAGGCTGAAGAATATACAAGTGTAAATCTTACTTAAGACTTCACAGCCTAAGCATTAGTAAGCATGCCCACTGTTTTTGGGACATGTCTTCAACTATAGATGTTTTGTATGTCTAAAAGACACTTTGATATCTGACAGAGCATGATATAACGAATCAAAATGAATATATCTGGGAGTTGGGTATATATATATTTCTAGAAAGAAATCTGCACAATGTTGCTCCAGAAAATTCTGCTCCTGAGTGCAGATAATACTAATCCAATTGCTGGAATGTGAAATCTTCTCCAATCAATCATGACAGTCCTGCAGAACAACATTTCAATGATCGCTGTGTTTATCTGTTGGCCACGTAACCCTTAGGCTTGTCTGTACGTTAAAATCACAATGACGCAATTTTAGACGCTAAAAACGATATTTTGTTACTTAAAATGACGTTAAATTGCTGTTTGTCAATTTCAAAATGTGGGTCTTTTTAGATTTTATCCCGGACAATTTATGCAAACTCAGTAAATGGCTAACAGTCAAAAAAAAGAGCGCTTTACATCAAAACATTCATATATGAAAAATAAATAAATGCGTCTTGAGGTTCTTATTAAAGATCATAAAGGTGGCCTTGGTGACATATTCAGGGAGGGAGTTCCAGAGATGCGGGTTCCCTCGACTGGTGGATCTTTTAAGAACTGGCTTTGAAGTCTTGAGCGGAGGAGGGACAGTGACAACAGTAATCGAGTACTGGAGCGCAGTTGTCTCGCTCATTCGTCATCTTTGAGGATCCGTATTTTGAGCGAAGAATTTTCCGGACATGTTAGTTGGATCATGGTTTTTTGCTTGTCAAGCAACATCGCTTAAAAACGATGCGTTCAAGCACCCTAGAGCCAGTGGAGTTTTTGTTTCCCAGATTTTTTCAAAGGCGTCACGTGATCAGGCCATTTACCTCGAAGATCGCCACTCGCTGTAGTGTTGAGGACGGCCTTGCATCCGTTTGAGTTGGCTGTCCGGTAGATCCAACAGGAGAGACCATTGAAAACAGTCCAGTCTTTTGACAATGAACCATTTAACTGAGGAGAATTTCCATTTTGGGATTTTTTCGAATTTCTCGGATTTTCCGTAGTTCTCACTAGCACGCCCGATCAATGTTATATAAACTGGCTGAAATGAAAGTGATTCGTCCAGGAGGACTCAGCAGAACGATGCTTGGAAAAGGACGATTTCAATGTCCCCTATCACGATGTTTTCCGATCAATGAGATGATTCCTCCAACGAGAAACCCATAGGATCTTATCTTGCCATATTGAGTGCAAGTCAGTTCATATAGTCCATTTCATAATCTCCATTTTGTTTGAACAATTGTTATAATAGCAACGTCGTCGCATGTACAGTATAGCCCTCTGACGCTAAAACAACTCTTCTAAACCGGTTCTACGAACAATTGTTCTAATAAGCTGTTTCGTTAGCATTACATCGTTCTGTAACGCATCGCGATCATATCACTATAAACGGTCTAAACCGTCTACCAATAATCAACCAATCAGAACGTAAATCTTAACAGACATACAGAATAACGATTTTAATATGATAGATATAAAATATATTATATATTCAACAGGGGTCGCAGTTTAATTAAAATAAATTTACTGAAAATGGCGTCAACTATTTTACAAAAAGTAAGGTCTAGAGAAAGTATGTCAACCTACTTTAGATTAATGGCGTAAGCCTCCTGCGTTGCTGCTTGCATAGTACCCAGAGATCAGCTCCGGAAACCCTATGCTCGTTCGAGCACAGGAGTAGCCTACCTTTGCCTTAACCTTTAATAGATGATCACATATTGTTTGCAAGCAATGTGAGGTCAGATAATGACATACTTTTATGCTGCGTTTCGCATGGAATTGAGCAACATCAGATCAACATTTCGTCAATTTTGATTAATTCGAGGTGATTTTTAGAGGACAATTTACGCACCTTGGTTACTATGAAGCCTTTTCAAAAGATAAGTCGACTATGAAAACTATTTTGCAGCGATTTTCAGGATATGCAGAATTTTAGAGTGTAATTCAAACTTTAAATGAGTAAAAAAGAATGGCAGCGTAAAAACCAGTGACGTAGCCAGCTTATGCAAAGTGGGGTTGTTAACTGGAGGCACTATGCAACTGAACACTAGCTGAAGCCGCGGCCGACTCCCCCCACTACCCCTCATTCAACTAAAAGTCAACTAATTTATATAAATTGTATTGGTCATATTTTTTTGAAAATGGGGTTGATGATGATGATGATGATGATGATGATGATGATGATGATGATGATGGTGATGACGATGATAAAACAAACTTATTTGATAGAGGATTAAAATATGACGGAAGTTAAATGAATATAATAAGTCTTACCCTTTTTAAATAGGCCTACCGTATTATTCTTAGGGATCCGTAAGGTTAGTCACCCATAGATTCCCTATAATTACAACCGCACGCCTTACAGTCACCGAGCGATGAACGTTCATTTATTAACGTGCAAGTGGTGCATCTCCAAACGCCGCAAATACAAGAATTGACTTGCACGCTGTGCACTCTATTGCAATGACACTTCCATAAGGGGCATCGTCTCTAAGTCTACCACATTCTGCGCACTGCATTTGATTCTCTCCTTGATTGGCCTGCTGACAATGAGTGCAGTCCCACGTGTACAGCGTCTCCACTTCCTCAGCAGCCGCCATTGCTGCAGGAAGAGGAACTCCCGAGTCGTCGTCCGACTGAGAGTGACTTTCACCGGGGTCCACCTGTGCAAAACTGCTGAACCTGCCCCATCGACGCATCACCCTCTCGACGACTTCGCAGAACAATGGAACGTTTGCGTCGCATTCGACAAGTTCTAAGACTAAGTACTCTCCTCCGACCAACGCAATTCCGTGGACGCACTGAGAATGAACCGTCCAACGACCAACGTCCGTCTCCAGAATAATGGTCTTCAGCGGCGCCGCAACAGACTCGCCCTCGATGGTCAAGGTCAGAAGTCCGTCGACGTCAATCAGGCGAATCCTCAGGTGTTCGTTCGGACGACCTAAGACCGAGGCAAAATGAGGCTTCAGACGACAGGTGACAATAGTCTCAATAGATGACATTTCCAATTTGGCTGCAAACTCAAAACAGCAAACACGATCATTATGATGCTACCAACGCCTAAATCGTCTCGTAAACATCGGCTGTCAGCTCTGAAATCTTTGAAATATTCACTGCCATAACGTTAGTTCTCTCTGCATTGTGATGTGAATTTTGATAGAAGTGTCCATTGATGGAATAATTCTCAAAAAATTTAGCATTACATTACACCTAACACGCCCAGCTAAGCATCCCTGATGAATATAAGATGTTATAATGCATCAACTTTATGTCCACTGAAGTCAAAACGATGAGAATACTCGGTTGAGAAGTTTTTCAAGTTGAGATGACTCTGGACTCTGAACTGGAAAGTCTGTGTTTGAGGATCCATGAGAAAATGTTATGAAAATGCATGTCTCGCAGCAAACTGTGCTGCATGTGTCCACCCGATTTCGACAATTAATTAACGTTCAACTACAAACCAGAGGAAGAAGATCTAAAGGAAGACAGAAAAGACGATGGGTGGACGGATTGGAAGAGGATCTGTACATGGCAGGACTGAATCTCAACGGTAAAACTGACGGAAGACACCGAATGACTTTGGAAGAAATAGCAAAGGACAGAGAACTTTGGAGAGATGTCATAGAGAAGTCAATAGCTGGACACAGCTGGAGGACGAAGACCTGACCTGACCTGAATTAACGCTCGAGCTGTTCAGCTCTTTTTTACCCCGAGACAATGGGCGAAAGCATTTGGCTTGAAGATATCAAAGAAGAAACCTAGCGAAACAAAACGACTAGTATTTGCTGTTTTAGAGTAAAAGTATGCTGTATAGTGTAAAGTAGAGATTTAAGAACAAGTTGAAAGACAACAGAGATACTGTAGATCTCAGGAACAGACAAATATTAAAATTGTACTGCTTACTGCTTTCTTTTTCTTCTCATTTTTCTCGCAATCATCGTCTGTCGTTACTGCCGTTTACGAAGCAGGCATATGACACTTTGCTGATCATATTAGTAGACTCTCAGGTAATTTTTCCCAGAAGGCTTCCTCTTTCGCATACTTTAACCATTCGCTATGCTACAAAAACTATAATATGCTATCTAAAGCTCACATGAATTCCAATATTTGCAAAATAAAATCCGATTTCAGCGTTTCGAAGCCTTTGACATATGTCCTAAATGTTGCATTCGAAAGAGTCTAAATATTCCGAATTGAAAATCTTAAGACGCAGAACTACAATCGCGTACTATGGATTCCCCAAAGTGCTGTCGTTATCGCTATTATTATTGACCAATTGGAAATGTACGGCAGATCACCACATGACCAAGGCTATATAACAAACCTGACAAAATATTTGCATAATAAAAGACGCACTTGACAAATACTGTAAAGCAGCGGCAAGGACCGGTGTTAGAAAATAAATCCTCCCTCAAACAAAATCTCCGCCCGGTGGATTCATTTTAAAATAAAATCGCCAGGGGGCGATTATGTTTTAAATACGGCGATTTTATTTTAAAATAAATCCGCCGGGCGGAGATTTTGTTTTAAAATAAAACCTCTGGGGGAGACTTCATTTTGAGGGAGACTTTATTTTGTGACACTGGCCTAATCTATTGTTATGCAAAACTAATGGAATTTGGCGTGTTAGGTCTGCGCTAAAGACGCGAGATAGGCTTCAATAACTGAAACTGCAGACGTGCGTGAGATCCTATTTTATCAAGTTTTAAACTACGTCCACAGTGGACCGATTCTTTGATTTTGGCGTCAACATTTCCTGCTTTTTGGAGAGATTCATTTGTTGGACATATGCTCCCAATATTAGGCCTATCATAGTATGGGAAGACATTTGCAGAAGCGTACAAATCTTTTTATCATTCAAAATCTAAACACGACATGTTCACTATTATAGGGTCAGTTGTAGACAGTGGCGGCTCTAGGATTTGGCAAGTGGGGGGCCGTTGAGGTGGCAACTTCTAATCATGGGGGCCAACCATTTGTTGTTTAATGTATGTAGCATTAAGTATAGGGTCCCAACTGGGGGCCACTGGGGGCCAGGCACTCAATAGGGGGGCACGGGCCCTCTGGCTCCCCGGTGGAGCCGCCACTGGTTGTAGATGCAAACACATATATGATACATACAGCGCCATCAAGACAATAGTCTCAAGCCTAACACGCGACCGTTTTAATGTAAGCTATGTGTCGGTGGACATGCTAATGCCATGCAGAGATAACCAACATCCGCCGTTATCCGGGTCGACAGCTCATCACAGTCAGAAGTTTCTCGATATTTCAAAAATATTGTTTGTTTAGTCTGTTACTTCAGCATTTATAACTTGAAACCAGATTTCAAATAGCAGTTCACAACATGAAATTTCCCGACGATTATTGTCAGAAGAAGGCAGCTCCCCGAGACACTGAACAAGTCATCTGTCCAAAAAACTGAGAGACCGGACTACTTTAGTCTGATACAAGAGAGGTTTTGATTTCTGTTTTGATTTCGGCTTTTTAAAACTGCATTTGTCATTTATTAAATTCCTTCAACTAAATCTAAATTCCGTTTATTACAGTTTTTCGGATGAAGATTTTATTTTGTGAGATTCTGAATATCTGCTGCAATTGTATTCAGATCAATGTATTTAGTGATTTTGCAAGATAATCGCGATTGAACGTTGGAATAACGGAGACGCTGACTGCGACTCAACAAACATGGCGGTGGTTAATTGCGGTGAGGTACAGGTGATTTGGCTTTCTAATCGCATATATGTTGATTGTGGAGCAGTGGGGGCTCCACCTGGGGGCCATGGGACCCGTGCCCCCTATTGAGTGCCTGGCCCCCCAGTGCCCCCCAGTTGAGACCCTATACTTAATGCTACATACATTAAACAACAAATGGCTGGCCCTTGATTAAAGGCCATGAAAATTTTAGGTAGGCCAAGCTTGGACCGTGTCGTGGTATCAAGTTCATAAGGTTAATATTTCTGTGGTTATAAAATACAATCGCCACCCCAACGGCCCCCCACTTGCCAAATCCTAGAGCCGCCACTGTTGTGGAGTACTATATATTTTGAATATATCGCGTATTTCTTTTGTAATTTATTAGTTTTCTTTGACCAAATATAAGTGGAATATTATCAAGTGCATATAAACATGCAAAAATGAGTAATTAATGCAAGAGTAAAAATTATATTATCTGTATAAATGTTAACTTATCGCAAAAATCCGTTATATCGATCGTTTAGACTCAGACCAAGGACTGAGCAATATAAAAGCGTAAGCATAGCACTGATACTCATTAAAAGTGCATAAACTGATACTCCATCTAGTGAGTTGTATGATCATAATTTTCATTTGATGGCATAGCCCATCGAAGCATAACCGTCTTGGTCACGAGTCGCCATTTGAAAGTTAACTTTAGATGCTGTCGTGACAATTGTGTAGCCATGAGCGTGAGTGGTATAGCGGTAGCATAGTTGCCTTCCAAGCAATTGACCCGGGTTCGACTCCCGGCTCACGCATTCATTTTAAATTGACATCGAAGATACTGGCAGACTCAGAACCAGCTGGATAGATAACATTACGACATGGACTAATATGAAAGGAGCTCAACTAATGGAAGCAGCTAGAGAAAGGGAGCAGTGGAGAATTATTGTTCAGCGTTGCAGCCTACCTTCGCATAGCGAAGACGGCTTCATGACATGACATGACAGATACTGACCTTAAGTCGCGAGTGCCGCAGTACATTAAAGCAATTCATATTCATCGTCATCATCATCACCATCATCATCACCATCATCATCATCATCATTTTCATCTTTCCTTCAGTAGTTGAAGATAAGGTGACACCATGAATCAGGCATTTCCAGATAGTTTTTTCTTTTGATGTTTTTGATGTTGTTGTTATCGTCATTCCAGTCCATTCTCCCATATCGTCCACCCATCTTCTGTTCGACCGACCTCTTTTGTTGAATTGTTTGTTGTATGTTATCTTTGGTATTTCTTTGTATGTGACCAAAATAAGTTCAATTTGAGCCTTTGGGGTCGTCCATAAATTACGTCACGCGAAATTGGCACTTTTGACCCCCCACGTAACGCGACGTCACAAAACGTCGGAGCCCTCTAAAATATGACGTCACAACGGGCCGACCCCCCATTTTCCGAAAAGTCTTGACAAGCAAAAAAGGCCATTCTTGTATTTTTTCCTCTCGAAAAACCCTGACAAGGAAAAAAAAGTCATAATTGTATTTTTCCTCTTCAAAATCCATGACAAAAAAAAAAGGGTCAAAGGTCATGACCTAAATTTTAAAGGTCATGACCTAACAAATTTTTGCGTGACGTCACATTTACGGAACCCCCGTCGTCACACTTCGTCACAAATGGCCAGAACTCCCTAGCCACGTGACGTAATTTATGGACGACCCCTTTGGCAGATGTGAAACAGATTTCGTTTGGTATTGGTTCTTTTCATGACTTCTTCGTTTGTTTGTTTTTAGAAGTAATTACTGTGTTTCAAATCGCTTTCATGCAATACCTTTTCAGCATCGTTCAGCGATGTCAAATTCACTCTTGCCCTGCTCAGATTCATCTCTTTTAATGGTAACATTTCCCTAATGGAGCTGTACCTTAACCGTCTTGGTCACGAGTCACCTGTGAAAGTCAACAATAAAGTCTGTCTTGACGATTGCCAAGTGTAGAGCGTGAGTGGTATAGCGGTAGCATAGTTGCCTTCCAAGCAATTGACCCGGGTTCGACTCCCGGCTCACGCAATCATTTTAAATTGACATCGAAGATAACGATCTAAAGTCCCGAGTGTCGCAGTGCATTAAAGTAATTACAGTGTTTCAAATCGGTGTCATGCAATACCTTCTCAACATCTCTCAGCGATGTCACATTCGCTCTTGCTCTGCTCAGATCATCTCTTGTCACGGTAACATAAACATATCCCCTTATGGAGCTGTACCTTAACCGTCTTGGTCACGAGTCGCCTGTGAAATTACAGTGTTTCAGTCAGAGTCTGTCTTGACGTTTACAATGCGTAGAGCGTGAGTGGTATAGCGGTAGCATAGTTGCCTTCCAAGCAATTGACACGGCCTTCATGACAGTAATACAATTTGACTTATCTTTTTAGGCCTATCTGTTTCAATGCTCGAAAACGCGGAACAAGCAGTGTTTTAACAGAATTTGCGATGAGGTCATCTGTTCCTATACAATGAAGACTTTAATGCTGTGGTCGTGTGAAAAGAAGTCGCCTGACTTTTGGACCAATCACCTCAACGACGATTTAGTCAGAGAATTGTTGTTTGTTTTATGTCGATGGTTGACAAAGAGAAAATG